>CM060953.1:90088074-90155574 GCA_030765055.1 Mantis religiosa
AAGTATTGAATGGAGTTTTTACACTCAATCCGCTGACCTCGAAATTGAAATGTGTGGCAGTCTACAGGTTTTTGATGCTTTGTAAATAAAATGGCATGACTTTTGTCCGGATTAACAGATATACACCAATGCTGACACCATTCTCGAGTGAGACGGAGGTGTCTTTCAATAGGGTTGAAGGCTTTAAGGAGGTATTTGTCTTTGTAGATAAGTAGCTCGTCTTCGGCATACTGGGCCATTTCCACGTGAAGCTGAGATGGAAAATCTGCCATAAACACACTAAATAGTTAAGGCGGCAGTAGAGAGCCTTCGGGCACTCCGCCTGTTACTGGTCTTAGTGAAGATGTTTTCCCCTACTGTAACTTACAGCAAGTTGTGTAATATTTCGAGCATTTGAGTAAAATTCTGCAGTTGCATTAGTTTATAAGGGAGTCCGGCATGTCAGGTGGTAAAAAGCCTTCTAGAAGTCCAAAGGTACCGCCTTGAAGGTGCCTTCCTGGAATCCTGGGGTGGCCGCTCTACAACTCGCAACAGCTGTTGAATGGTCGAGTACCCTGGACGAAATCACCTAATCATGGGGACAAACTTGAGAACTTTCGATCGGGTAGTAGGAAAACTTATGGATCAGTGGCTGGAACAATGTACCGCGTTCTTCCTAGTCTTCAATATGGAGATCACTGTGACCTCTCTCAATGTCGTGCAAAGTGCCCCATCGCTAAACACACTGAACTGTACCCGGAGGCTAAGGTACAATTATACAACTTACTTTGATAATTTAAAAGCGTTAATAAATCTCTTATTCACACTGACAGCTTACTTGCACAATTACACTTAACTTAAAGTTCCTCGAAAGTTAAACTTAGTACACATTATAACTTCACTCTAACACCTGCTATTACATGATTTTTTGAACTGCACTCGGTAGCTAAATCACCGTGCGCGCGCTATGAAAGGAAAGCTCCGACTGCTCTGTCTCGTCAGTTCGGAGAGCTGTTCTAGAGAGGAACCAAAGCAACCTTCATGCGCTCACACGGAGAAAAAGGGAAACAAAAAACAACTGAGGCACATGCCTCGTAAAGGAAAGGGGCAATCAGAACAACACATTGAAAATCTTGTTAAGAACAGCACAGCATTGAAGGAAAGACTGCGGACCAGGAGCGGCATCAACCGATCAGGTCCGGCCGCATTTTTAAGCTTGAGATGCTGGAGTGCACCTTGGAATTCACTATGGCGGATATCAAGAAGTTGTTCCGCATTCGTGGGAGGTCGGCGAAAGTATCGACGCAACTCCCGACGGACACGTTCTGAGAAGATGTCATCCTGGGGGTCCTCTCTTGGGAACATAGTACGCTCAAGATAGCGAATACATCTGCCTTGGTTTGGGAATCGTAGGCCAGGCTTTGGCATCCAAAAGCGGGGAGGTATACTGACCTCAACAGTTTCTAAGGGCTTTAGCGATGTTCTACACGTCGCCATCCTCAAGACTAACCTCTCCAACTTGTTGCCAACGATTAACGTGGGATCTTCACTTTTAAAATTAGCTGTTCCGTGATCTATAGTTTAACAGCTTAGTAAAATACCTCGGTCTAAGGATTGCATCAGTATTCTGGAGGGATAAATCCACCCTTGTTTTTTTCCCCCTTCAGCTATTGAGTTATCTAACTTCTTAAACAGTAATTTAGCAGAAAACGAGAGATAAAGAGAGAAATTTTATAATGTAGACAAACATTAATATTACCTTGTTTAAACTGTGCTAGCTCAAAAACTATAATGCTTATTGCAGGTATATAAGAAGCATGTTAATGAGCAAACATTCGATATGAGGGCGGTGATTAACAATAATAGTAGTAGTAGTAGTAGTAGTAGTAATAATAATAATAATAATAATAATAATAATAATAATAATAATAATAATAATAATAATAATAATAATAATAATAATAATAATAATAATAATAATAATAATGATGATGATGATGATGATGATGATGATGATGATGCTGATGATGATGTGTTGATATGTGATTGAATGTAAGAGAAGTTAAAAGCCAAATAGCGAGACACATTCTTTCCTTGAAGACATAAATGGGAGAGGAACAATCAAAATACTCTAAAAAGTATTAATTTACTTTTGGAAAACATCTCATTATATTTATAATATTGCTACCTACATTCTTTGTTTTATACACGCAATCAAATGTTGTTTGGAAAAGATCATAAGTTCTCCATTTAAAGCAATAGAGCTTTTGCAGAATTGCCATAAAATATTCGTCAAATTAAATAAAATCAATATCATTGTCACCCCTCCTCAATAAACGTCGTCCATACGATAATTTTTATGTTGGAAACATAAGGATAATCACCTAGGTGCTGTTATATCACTTTACAATGCGTAGTCCGTAACGTTACGCAATAACAGCGTAAAGAGACGTGCGTTTATTTCTTGGAGAATAAAGAATCTGAAACTCAAGTTAAAGACATTCTAATATTCTCCAGCTTTTTGTACTGTTCTTTCTTCAGAGCATGATGTAAACTCACTAGTTTAGTATTGGGAAGTGTCTCTCATCGCTCCGCTTCGTTGAAAATCAAGAGGAGCAGAGCAAATTTCGCTACGCCACTGCCGTGCGTTTAGTCAGTTTCTTCGCGGCGTTCTGGCGATCGAACACAACGAAGGGGATATCTGCTTACGCCAAAGACGGAGCAGTTAGGCCTACACCTGTTGTATATAGAATGTTTGAGTTCGACCCACGAATTATAGATATTACAGAGGGATTACAGGGGTGAATATAATTTGATATGGAATATCTATAGCCTATGGCAACACTTTTAATTTAACTAATGATTTTTAGTTTTTTGTATCTCTCGCTCATGTGTCAGAACAGAATAACTCATACACGGAAAATCAGTTAAATTCCAAATATTGGTATTTAAGTTTAGCATCTTTCATCCTTGAAAGACGATGCGAAACAAGATTTTCAAGAAAACTTGCCCATCCTAGACTTCCCTTTACATGGAACATTTTCCAAAATGTTGATGTCCTCAAAAATGGCTCTTTTCATTAAGTTGCTTTATGTTTAAGACACTTTTACAAAACGTTAAATATTTATTTAGAAGTCCTACACATTCCAAAAGACATTTGAGTAACCAGTAAACCGAGAGAGATGGACAAAAATTAGAGACAGGCATAAAAATGTATATGTCATTAAAACACAATTTATTCAAAATGTATTTTAAGTGAGCAATTTTGAAATAGTCCCTATTAATTTTTTAAGTTTAAAATACTTATTTTTATCTCAAATAGAATTCATTATTCGTTTTTAAGTGCTGGGAATTTTAAAAGTGGAATATCAAAGCCATCATGTATCAACCATCTGTTGAAAGATCTGTCTCTTAATAAAACAATTCCTGTAAGTATCTTTCATGATTAACTTGAAGTAGAAAGTAGAATACAAGTTTTTAAGAATATTTGTACCAGAGTGTGCAGAAAAAATCATTTAAGTGCAGAATATGAGTTTTATTTGATTATTCGAGCTAATAAATGGAAAGAAATGAAAGAATTCATGGCAGTTCATCGCTGATTACCACTATAAAATAGTTAATTCCTCTTCCACAAGTACAAAAATAGCTCCATTAGAGTATTATCAAAAGTGTGAGATTTGCTCTTTTCTGAATAAGTCACTCCGTCAACAAGGGTGAGTGCACCATCCTAATTTGTATGTTCACTTGGAGCATCCATACCTATCAAAGAGGAAACCTGCAGTTGTGTTGATTGCGACTGTCAGTAGGTATAATGGTATTGGTTGCAAGCCCAGGTAAAATGATTCAAATTCTTTCTTTTATAACTCTTCGTTTATCTAAACAGATTAATGCATTTGGAGTGAACAATTGCAATTTAATTTACACCATTCAACCTTGCCAGTTCGTCCTTACGCGTTCACTCAACTCAACTACACGTCCGCCCGGCTCACGGTCACTCACTCAACTAACTACACGTCCGCACACCGCGACGTCCTCCACTCAACTAACCGTCGCCTCGCTTGTATCGATCGCCCCGAAACCTCCCGATTCTTCCATTATGGAGGGGGAAATCATTCTGGAGACTTCGAGCACCTTCGCGTGGTAGGAGGAGGTGCTACCCCTTGCGTCCCCCCCCCCCCCGCCACCACCGCCAGTCCGCATTATCGATCGGCAACGCGAGTTCGCCGTCTGCGTCACAATATTAGTTATAGAAGTAGGTATAGGTGTGTTTAAATTATGAGTGCAGACGGAAATATATGCCCATTCGTAAGGGGAGTAGAACTACCAGATGCAATAAATCTAAAGCACCAGTCTGTCGAGAGATGAATCCTTTGTGTGTGTGTGTGTGTGTGTGTGTGTGTGTGTGTGTGTGTGTGTGTGTGTGTGTGTGTGGTGTTTAACGTCCTTTACTACATGCGGCACCGCAGGCGCTGACAGTGATGCTACATGAGCTGAAGATGGAGCACCGATCGAATGATGGTGGGGAAAACCGGAGATGTCGAAGAAAACCCGCCCCAGCGCCATGTTGTCCGCCACAAATCTCACTTTGCAGTAGCCTGGGATCGAAGCCTTGATCTTTGTAACAGTAGTTTCGATATATATTTAGAAAAGGTGTGAAAAATTTATTAATCTATAAGAAATGTGTAAAAATATGTGTAATTTTGTGATTGGCTGTAGTAATAATTGTATAACGTAATGTGATGACGTAGTAGTAAATCGGCCAATCATAAAACTAATATAGGAGTAACGATAGTAACGGAAATTCAATAATCTTCATGAGGAGATGTGTTCTGTAATTTCGTGAGTGATGAGTAGACGTGCAGGAGTAAGGAGTTTTATGTAATTATTGGAACTTTTTTAAATTAAAAAAGTAAGAATTTATCGATATGCTTTAGGTAACCTGCAATTGACTAGGAAAGAAAGTTCAAGTAAAATGTAATTCAGATAATAAAATTAAATCATTTGTTACAAAATTGGACTTCTCCGAAACTTTATTTCACTCCGAACCACACCTGAAAACCAGAGATCTCATGACTCTTATTTAAAATAAGATGATACAATTGGTGACCAGATGAAACTGATAGCCGCAAAAACTCACAAGAGAAGAGAAAGAATTGTGCTTCCAACATAAAAATCCTGCTCCATCTTGGTGAGAGTCAAGCGGTCTAACTACTCAGTCACGGAGCGGTCTGAATACTTTGTAAATTCAGCAGGCATGGCCAGCACAAAAGAAGTGCTTATTTAAGGTTCTGGTGAGACATGTCTTATGTTATTGCCTCAATGTTTATGGAAACATTTAGGCTTAAGATTGGTGGAGAACAAAAATATTTAGGTCATTCAATAATTAGAGACGACACTTGAATTAAAAACAAATAAAACTTTTTGGGGCAGTCACAAAATTGTAGTGCTTAGAAGTAAGATCCTCCAAAATGAAGAACTCGCCTGCAAACATACCGGAGCTGACGGATGCCATCCTCAGCGTCTTGCTCTAATATTCGAACAATATTGCCTATCTAAAGCGAACTAAGTGATAATTTCATTTTCGCAAAAATGTCGAAATTACATCGGCTCATATATAGGGAGTATGCAGAATGCTCCAGAACTTCCCAGTTCCATCTGCGAAGTAGATTAACAACAGGGGTACACTTTTCTGATGAACGTCTTCCCTTCCTCTACGAAATGCATTTGACCACCTAGCCACGGTGCGATATGGTAAAGTCTGTCTATCACAACCTTCCAATAATTCTGTATGCCATTGTCGAACATTGATACCTCTTGTAACCTGAAATTTAATGAAGCATCTTTGTTCGTATTTACTAAACATATTTAGAACACTAAAGATAGCAGCCTACAATTAAACATACTAAAAGTGTCTTATTAAATAAAATTATTGTCTTCAAACTCACAGTTATCAGCTTACATGATTTGCCGTTGATAGCGCCAAATGCAGGCAACGTTGCCACTGAAAAGACACATGTATTTATCCACCAATAAGAGATTTGCACTTATGTCGTGGCTATTCTATCAATGAATATAAGTAAAGGTAAAGCTCACGTAATGATACAGAAGAAACACAAAAGTGATATGGCAAATTTTAACAGACAATTATAGAAGTTAACAGAGATGGATATATCACTTACAATTTGAAAATACGAGGCGTGTCCGTAAAATAAGGTCTCCAAGGCGCTAGAACCATGAGGAACGCTATTACGCGAGATCCGGCAACTCTGGCGTGTAGCCTGGTGTCACCCCTTCAAATCGTCACCACAATGAACACGCTGCAACCATTAGTCTTGGCTGGGCAGCCGTTTGCGATGGAGCTTCCTATCACTTCCGCCACCAAGTGCAAGTTGCGTGCAGTGATCCGTTTTTTCAGTGCCAAGGGTTCTACCCCCACTGAAATGCATCGTCAGTTATGCGAAGTCTATGGGCCACAGAGTATATACGTCAAAAACGTTTGAAAGTGGGTCAGAGAGTTCAAAGACGGACGTACAGACGTCCATGACAAACAGAGTTCTGGTCGGCCTTCGGTTTCAGCCGAAACAATTGCAAAAATGAAGCAAGAAATGCTTAAAGATCGGTATGTGACAGTTCGTGACCTATGCGAACTTGTCCCTGAAGTCAGTAAGACTGTGACTGACAAGATTTTGACCGAATATTTGCATTATCGCAAGGTGGGTCCCAAAATGCTCTCTTGGCCCAGTTCGGATGGGACATCCTCACCCATCCCCCTATAGTCCAGACTTAGCACCTAGTGATTATCATCTGTTTCCTGAGTTGAAGTCACACCTGGGTGGAACACATTTCCAGACCGACGATGATTTGAAAAGCGAGGTTGAGCTCTATTTGTGCAGCTTGGCGGGAGAGTGCTATGACAGGGTATACAAAAACTGCCACAGCGCATGCAAAAGTGCGTCGATCGCAATGGTGAATACGTTGAAAAATAGCTGTAAGTTCCGCCTTTCCATCAATGTTACATTTATTGCCAATAAACTTGTTTTCTATATTAAATAAAATTGGAGACCTTATTTTACGGACACGCCTCGTACGCGAAGGCTGTTCGCAATTCACTGACATTGACATTGAATGTTTGAGTGACGGTAAGGGTACACGAAATAAAAGTACAAATGCAAGAATGTAAATGTTTGTATCGTCCTGATATATTGAGTTGTTTTTCTCCTCTCATGGAAACTCTGAATGACATTGTATACATATACAACATATATTTTGGAACACTTTTAATGTGTTTTGCTGGGATGTAATGGCAAAACAAAACGTGACACAATTACATTTTTGGAACATAATGTAGAAAAATATGTTTTGACACAGTCGGTGGAAACAAAGTAAAAAACGCAATAATATGTCATGTGACATTGTAATGCAGTTGCCCTAAGGCACTGAAACAGTACATATGGCATCAGCGTGAGCTCTGGAACGATAAATGCCCATTTCTCACGAAAGAGCAAATGTAGCAGAAGCTCTACTATAATTCGATATATACCCTGCTGTTTATCGAACGACTTGCTCTCATTAATTATACCATATGAAACAAACGAATAGAGTGCATGTCCGTAGCTTTACTTCAAGTAGCAGCATACTGGTTTGTTATTGATTTTGATCTACTGCAAATAACCATGAACTCAAAGTGCTCGCCTAGCCTCGTCTGTGAAAGTTTGCCGATTGAATTCGGTAGCACTGCATAAGTTCTGATGTACAGAGCAGTTGTATAAAAATAAAGTATAATGATATTACTCAACAGCAACTTGCGGTAGATAATATACCAGGTGGCCTAACTGTCCCATCCTTCGTGTAAATTGATATTCCTAAACAGACATCCCTTTGTGCGTTAAAACAGTTGCAGAACGCAACGGGGAAATTCCAGTTAAATGCATTGCAGTAGTATGAGTGGATTAGATAGGCTATTTCAATCCTGGGGACTGCCTTTTGTTGTTCGGAGCAGAACCAAGTTCACTCACGCCACTGCCACGTGTTTATCTAAAACTGACTCGTTTCGTTCTGCAATTATTTTAACATCTGCTACTTGAAAGGAAGGGCAGCTGAGCCACCTGGTATAGTTAGATATTTCTAACTAAACTGGTTTATTGACTTTCTGCAGTGATTCTTAAACTTATTTTAATTTCTCCCTTCCTCACGAATGCTGGTGTTAGGAGTCGCTCAGGTTCCCTCAGAGTGAGGGAGCCGAAACATTTGACTTAAGATAACAGGGTTGAGGGATCGGTTCAACGCCTGGGATTTTGAAGAGATGAATCATGGAGCAATTGGTGGAATGGTGGTGGGGGAAACCGGAAGACCGGAGAAAACCCACCCCAGCGTCATGTTGTCCACCACAAATCCCACTTTACGGTCGCCTGGGATTGAACCCGGGCCGCCTAGGTGAGAGCCAAGCGGTCTAACCACTCTGCCATAGCGCGGCCATATGCTTTAAATTAGGGAAAAAATTAAAGTGGTTTTCCTGTAAACACAATTAGCAGAGATAAAACCTATAGGTATTTTTCAAAAGAAAGCTCTGGCCAATTTTAGATGCACTCTCTATATATTCCACTAATTTTCATATATGAAAGCTTACCATTATATTATTTTACCTGTAATTTTTCAGGACGTTTTCTTACAAGGGAATAAACACTATGCTCATACGTGTATTCACTTGAGTTTCATGGCATCATCTCTGCTCTATGTGGGGCCTGTGTGCCAAAAATCAGGGGCGGAATACAGCTGGAAGTATCCGAAAATGTGTCCAGGCATAACACACCATTGTTCGGGAGGGATTGTTTATCCCTGCCGACAGCAGTCTAATCTCTGTTTCATATAACCTTGCCCCGCTGAAATGTATCACTCCGCGTTCAACTACCCTCCCCCTCGCCCTAATTGGCTAATGCGTTCGCACCATAGGCCATAGGCGGTGCCTTCCCGTCACATTAAACCTGCAGTAAATGTCATAATAATTGCCGGGAAGATAAATAAAATCATACAAATAAGGATATGAAGGCATGCAAAAATACAAGTTTATAATGAACTGAGAAAATTGAAACAGAATGACTGAACAATGAAACTGAAAGAGTTTATAATGAAAGGCCTTTGGCCTTTTCCACTGGGATTTTTAATCCAGATCATATACCTTTCAAAAATGCTTGTCTTTCAGTCTTAAAAGTCGTGTCACACCATACTTCACTTTTCGTGTGTTCTTCGTGTATATTTTGCGATTTGTATCTCGGTGCAGTGTGGTTGTCCTTAAATAACGTCTTCGCCACACAGCAATATCGCCTCTGTCTTTTAGCACATTTTTCTTGCCTCTTTTTTCATTCACAAATCCCAGCTGTATAAGCAATCTGCTGAAATTTGGTAAATCTGCATCCTCATTTACAGCAGACGAAATGTTACTTATGTTAGGGAGTTCGTTTCTAAAGAAAAACTACACACATGACGACGCTCAACACTTTTCACGTATTTTCTCCAAGCACGCACTTTTGTTTATTCCTGCTTTTGCCGGGAGTGGTAAGTTTTCCTGTTTCCTCAATTTCGTGTCGCGATGTTCCTACGGATCTAACACTCACACCTGTAACTTCAGAGCACAGCTGTTCGGCTTCTCTCACTGACAAAGACGGATTCTTCTCTGTGAGTGCATTAAACACATGCAACACAATTCTTTTTTCGCCTGTTTGTAAATAATTATCCTTGCGATGCTTCAGCGAAAAGCTGGCGGTAGACTCTGCCATTATGCATATAATAAGTACATGCGCAATAAACGATCAATAAAATAATTTAGCTCCCGCACTCTCGAATGGCGATGCATGACTAATCCAGTTCAAAACAAGGTCAGTGATAAAAGTCATATAAACAAATGTCACCACTACCGCTAAATCACATGCTATCATGCCATGTGCTTGAGAGCAAAGGAACCTCCTCTTTACTTCGTTTAAGAACTAATATGCATTTCAGATAAATCAACTCTGTTGCGTAATATATTTAATTAAAACAGTTACGAAAATATAAATTTGACAATTCTCTTCCAACATATAATGATATATCACCATGTTAAATAACGAACTAATTTTTACCGCACAACAGTCTATACTACAACAGCAGCCAATGAGAGGTGATTAGGTCACGTGACCGTTAACAGATACTGGGCAAGCTTACGTGATACAAGGTATACACATTGCATACGTAAAGAGTGCCGGCACAGCACTCACGAGGGATGTCCAGCAACTATTTGTGAGTGGTCGCATGCGGCAGCTTTCAAACTTTAGTTTTGAGCGCTGCGTTTCTTCCCTGCAGTAGATTTTTGGTCCACTGCCCCCACATACAGCAGAGATGATGCCATCAAACTCTCAAGCGAATACAAGTATGAGCATAGTTACAGCTCTACTACGCATTTTTCCACACCAACTTGTGTATCTTACCTATTCATTCTTTTCTTATAAACCTAAAATATTCGTCTTCTTATTCTATCGTTTTATAGTTTTAGAGCTTTCAGAACCTTTGAATATCTTCTTGTCTCATTATTCATTATGTACTTCCTGCACTTTTTAAATATTTCCTTTTCTCAGTCAATTGTTACCTAACCCTCCTTGTTGTAAATTTCCAGCACTGTCTAAATATATGTTATTCATATATTCCTTGCTTCCTGGAATTTTTAAAAAGTCCTAACATATGCATAAAAATCCATCCATTTCAGTGTTCGATTTCTGGAAGGGTTTATATATTTGGTATTTATTTTAATAAATTTAAACCTATTCCTTCTTGTAGGTATCATTTAGTATTATAAGGAAGAAGTGATACGTCTAACCTCCTCAATCAATTGCTTCAACAACTGCATATTACACAATCAAAAGTGTATATGGTCAACGTAATAAGTTGTCTTGGGTATAATGCTTTTTATAATCCATTGCGCGATGCATCCTTCATTGGCTGGAGTAGAGTTCATTGATACTCCGCTTATATCAAGTAGCTTATATCGATTCATATCTAACTTTAGCCAACGAGGCTTCAAAATATCTTCCCCATTTTGAAAAACCTCGTGATAGGAATTGGTTTCGCTTTATTGCTGTGAACACCTTAGTTGTGATGTATAATTGTAAAATGAGCTATGCACATTCACGCCACTAATCTCTGTTTCATATAACCTTGCCTCGCTGACATGTATAACTCCGCGTGCAACTACCTTCCCCCTCACCCTAATTGGCTAATGCTTTCACGCCATAGGCCATAGGCGGTGCCTTCCCGTCACATTGAAACCTGCAGTAAACGCCATAATAATTGCCAGGAAGATAGATAAAATCATACAAATAAGAATATGAAGGCATGCAAAAATACAAGTTTATAATGAAACTGAGCAAATTGAAACTGAATGAATGAGCAATGAAACTGAAACAAGTTTATAATGAAAGGCCTTCGGCCTTTTCCACTGAGATTTTTTTAAACCAGCACACATATCTTACAAAAATGCTTGTCTTTCAGTCTTAAAAGTCGTGTCACGCCATACTTGTCGTGTGTCCTTCATTCCCCCAAGTCTCGTCAAGGTAGTATATTTTGCGATTTGTATCCCGGTACAGTATGATTGTCCTTAAATAACGTCTTCGCCACACAACAATATCGCCCCTGGAGTGGAAGTTTTCCTGTTGTTTCAGTTTCATGTCGTGATGTTCCTACGCATCTAACACACCTGTAAGTTCAGAGCACAGCTGTTCGACTTCTCTCACTAACAAAGTCGGATTCTTCTCTGTGAGTGCATTAAACAAATGCAACACAATTGTTTTTTCGCCGCTTTGTAAAGGTTTTCCCTTGCGATGCTTTAGCGAAAAACTGGCGGTAGACTCTGCCATTATACATATAAGTACACGCGCATTAAATGAACAATAAAATTATTTAGCTCTCGCACTTGGCACAACACACCTTTGAATGGTGGTATATGACTAATCCAGTTCAAAAGAAGGTCAGTGATAAAAGTCATATAAACAAATATGTCATCACTACCGCTAAATCACGTGCTATTGTGCCATGTGCTTGAGAGCAAAGGAACCTCCTCTTTACTTCGTTTAAGAATTAACACGCATTTCAGATAAATCAACTCTATTGCGTAATATATTTAATTCAAATAGTTACGAAAATATAAATTTGACAATTCTCTTCCAAAATATAAAGATATATCACCATGTTAAATAACGAACTAATTTTTACCGCACGACAGTCTATACTACAACAGCAGCCAATGAGAGATTAGGTCACGTGACCGTTAAGAGATACGGGGCAAGCTTATGTGAAACAAGGATTAGGGCTTCGAATGTGACAAATCAATACTCAACAAAACAGGTTGGTAAAAGTACTAAACCCTTCTTACTTCGGTAATGATTTATCATTATTAACATTTACATCGTGTGATTTACCTGAGATAACCAATCACGAGGTTTGGCCGGAATTGCATTGTTAACAGCGGCAAGTTTCGCACAAAACGTTGTGTGTGTGTGTGTGTGTGTGTGTGTGTGTGTGTGTGTGTGTGTGTGTGTGTGTGTGTGTGTGTGTGTGTGTGTGTGTGTGTGTGTGTGTGTGTGTGTGTGGGAGGGGGCGAGCAGTTGGCGAAGTTGAGGCGCTCTAACGAGGCCCACTGAAGTGCTCCTGTGGTACCATTATTGGCTTTAATTTGCTTCTCTTGAAGGTGAAACAAAGCAGATAAAAGCATTTTAGTTAATTCTGGCTGTTATCCAAACATACAGTTGCTGTCAGTTCGCATGCCCAACATGAAAGCTGACAGCACAAATGCAGCTAAATGTTTACAAATCTGTTACTACGAGGGCTGTTCAATAAAGAATGATCACACTTTTTTTTGACAACGTACCTTTACTCATCCTCATAATTTTGATGGTCCTTCTCAAAATAGTCTCCCCTGAACGGATACAATTGTCCCAGCGTTTCTGCCAGTCTTCAAAGACATGCTGGATACCATTTTTGAGAGATCCTTCAAAATCGCCTCCGCAGCCTTCACCACTGCTTCTGATGATGGATAATGCCTCCCACGAAGGCGTTTCTTTAAGTTAGGGAATAGAAAAACGTCACATGGGGCTAAATCCGGACTATAGGGAGGGTGAGGGATTCACTTCACGTTGATTTTTGCAACATATTCAGCAACAACATTGGCAATAAGCGGCCGCGCATTACCGTGGTGCAGCATCCAGCTTACTTCACGGAAATGTGGTCGTTTGCGCCTGATATGGACTTGCAATGTTTTCAGGATATCCATGTAGTATTGCCCAGTTACTGATGTGTGTGCAGGTACAACGTGCCGATAAACCATTCCATGAATATCAAAGAATGAGATGACCATAGCTTCCGCAGCAGAAGCAACCACTTTTGCTTTTTTGGGGTTTGGTGATGAAGGAGATTTCCACACTGAACTTTGCGATTTGCTCTCAGGATCAAAATGATGTAGCCAAGTTTAATCAGCAGTGATTACGATTGAAAGAAACTCCGGATCTTCCTCTAACATCATCTTTAACTGCATGTTACCTCCATTACAGCGGTAGGCGATACTGAATATGTCTGAACTTGCCTGGTTCTCACAGGCGGGAACCAGGAGTACCAACAATGAAACTACTACGGCGTGTTTGTTTTACATTAAGCTAACAGAATATAATTAGATTGAATTTTAGTGCGAAAAATTATGACCGTAAAAAAAATATGAGCATTCTTTATTGAACAGCTCTCGTATTTTGAGTTTTAAGTGCAATAACAACAATAACAATAAAGTAATAATAAAATTAATCTTACAAATTTCTGCATATATACTGAAACACAATAACTGAAAAAACAGTTTTAATCGGACTAGTTTCAGTCATTCATAACGACAAAAGTTGAAACAGATAATACGCCTTCTCCACCTCAAGTTAACCTTTGAATCAGAGTCGCGGCTGAGTGGTCAGACCACTTGAATCTCACCAAGTGGGACACCGTAAGAATATCTGTACACTCTACACTGTAAGAATGAAGTAAATGTCAGAGAAGCATGTGGCACAAGTGAATCGCATTGGCTGGAGAGCTTTAATACTCCCGCGTTCTACCACAATATAGTTCTGCGGTTTATTAAGCTTCTTGCTTTTCATGCTTTCAGTAAACCATTCAAGTTGTTATACTATAGAATTAACATTATAAAGAAATTACAGTAAGAACAATTACTCTCGAAAGTAACAACAAAGATAGCAGTTAAAAATTCCGATGACGGCATTGCTGTTCAGTTGCGCATGCGTAGATGTTACGTATAACCAATTATGTATTAAGATGTGGAGTTCATTGTGGAATGCGGAGTAGTACTCTACTTCATTCTAACAGCGAACAGATTATAGAAAGGTTTTCTAGTTGGCCAATAATATAATCAAGTTTAGCGTTTATTTCATTTTCTCTCTCTCTCTATTTTATGTAAACTATTTTTAAAGGTACAAGGACATTGTTCAACTTAAGGTGACATTGTGATTGATAGTAAGATTATTAATAAACATTTACCTTTAATAAATAAATAATGCAATAAATAATCTGTGTATCCTAATATTAATACATAAGAAAGATATGAACCTCAGTCGACAACTATACCTACCTTAGCTTAAAGAGTTCAGACATTGCAGCGGCCAGGTGGTAAGCTTTGTTCCAGAAAGGGCTGTTGTGCTGCGAGATTATTAGATTGATAAATATTTATTAGTTATTTACGGAGTGACATCACTATGATACTTCATTAGGAGTTAGATCTGATACGGTGCTGCTTTCCTCGATTGCCCAGGATGGTTTGGGATGGGACATTCTTTTGTTTTAATTTTGTATCATTGAAAGATTCAAGTATTTAACTGAGTTTATGAGTTATGCCGTTCACAGTCAGCGGAACATGCATGAACACATACACAAATGCACTTACATAGACAGGATTTCCGTTTTTTTCAAAAACAGTAGGTACTATTTTGGATGAGGAAGATTCTAGAAGCCTCATATAATGTATTTCCGGTGAAATCTGGGTGTCCATCTTCTGGGTTGAATATCACAGTATTTCCCTCTACATGCGGTATGAAGTTGAAGAAATAAAAATGTTTAATTATTTCTGATTTCCTCAAAAGCGGCTTTAACGACTTTTAATGTAGGAATCATATGCATGATAGAAGATATTCCCCGATTTTGCAGACAACCATATATAAATCACTATTTGTTGTGAATGAATATTTTGTAACAAGTAAACCGAAAGAGACACATAAAAGGTACATACCGCTCAACATACAAAGCACAAATAAAACTTTGTACTTTACTCATATATTCATTGCTCCTTTTTTTTTTTTTTTTTTTTGTAAGTTACGTTCTTTAACTTTCTAAGTCATATTGGACGATGAATGGAATGAGTGAAATGATGCTCAGAGGGTCCCAGGGTCCATCGGCCCTAGAGTTACCCGACATTCGTCTTTCAGGATAAGGGAAAACCCCGGGAAAAACCCTCATCGAGGTAACTCACCCTGACAGAAATTCGAACTCGGGACCTCTTGAACGTGAGACAGATATGCTACCATCCAAGCTACCGAGGCGGGCTATATTCAGTGTATTTGGTTTGACTTGTTAATTACTTTTCTCAAGTGAAATGTCATTTTTCCTTATTTCTCGTTGTCATTACAAAGAACACGATATCCCAAATCGCATTGCTCACCTGGTTTAGGCACTGGCCTACTGGTACGGTGTCGTGGGTCCAAAGCCGGCACAGACAAATGGTTTTAACTCTGCTTAAAAAAGACAGCTCCATATAACTAAATTTACTTTAATGTAAAATAACTACGGGACCAACTTTCCTGCATATCGATGGCGTTGATATTATCCTTACAATTGACATCGTCGTTAAAAAGAAAAAAAAGCTTTAAGAGCGCCTTTATTGGTTGTATATATGTATGTACGCACGTATGTGTTTATCTATTTAAGTACGCATATATGTGTGTATTTGTAAATGTATATGTGTATGTATTAGTAATTATGTACGTATGTGTGTATTTTTGTATGAATGTCATTTGTACGTAAGTAGTATACATGTATTTCCTTATGTACATATGTATGTATTCATATTTGTGTGTATGTGTGAATGTGTCTACGTATGTCTGTACATATGTATGTATATATGTGTGTGTATTTGTGCATGTGCGTATTGAAACAGTACACTCAGTTTGTGAGTGTACAGAAAGAAGTACCACTGGAAGGATTGGTCATTACTGCCAGGTGGAAAACCAGGAGACAAGTGAATGCTCTAGCTGGAGGCACTCTTGTTCGGAACGTCGATGGACATAGTGGGGTAGGATGGTGAGTTCAAACTTAGCGATGTGTGTAAGAAATGCGTGGGTGAGTGTGTGAAACCCAGGCAAGAAGAGTAAGTGATCCCGCTGATAGAATGGCTACTATACCTTTGTATTAGTTGATGTGCTATTAATATTTATATACGAACGGATGCTGCACAAATGTATGGGTGCATTCATGCATGTACATATGTATGTGTATATATGTACGTACGCATGTATGTAATATTTATATTTATACGTATTGTGTATCTATGCATGTAAGTATGTATTTGTGTATGTATTTATGTATGCACATATGTATGTGGGTATCTATGTTTGTATATATTGTTGTGTGTATGTATATATGTATGTACATATGCATGTATGCATTATGTATGTATGTGTATATGGGTTTGTGTATTTGTGCACGTCCTTACTTATGTACCTATATGTCTGCAAATTTATCTACGTAAGTATGTATTTATATATTATGTGTGCATTTATAAATTTTCGTATGTGCATATGTATATTTATGTGCGTACGTATGTATGTACATATGTATATGCGTATTTATGTATATGCATATGTATGTACATATGTGTGTACATTTATGTATGTACGTATGTATATGTACGTGTATATGTATTTATATATGTGCATACGCATGAGTGTATATTTGTATGTCTTATGTGTGTATATGTGTATGTGAATATGTATGTGAGTATGTATCTATGTGTGTATTTCTGCCTGTATGTGTGTAGTATTCATGTACATATGCATGTAAAATGTATACATGTATGTTTATGTATGTACGCATATATGTACGTATGTGTATATGTGTTTGTAAGTGTATTTGTATTTTTGTGTGTATATATGTATGTGTGTATTATGTACGTACATATTTATGTATATCTACATTTATGTATATTTGTATGTATTTATATGGGCATGTGTTTCTATCTAATTATATATGTATGTGTGTATTTATGTATGTACATATGTATATGTATTTATGTGTGTATGTAATTATTTATGTACGTATGTATGTATAAATGTATGTCTGTATTCCAGTATGTTTGTATGTATTTATGATGTATGTATCAATGTATGTCTGTATTCAGGTATGTATGTATTTATTTATGTTGTATGTATTGACGTACGTCTGTATTCGGGTATGTTTGTATGTATTTATGTTGTATGTATATATGTATGTTTGTATGTATGTATGTGTACTTATACCTGTACGTATGCATTCCTGCATGTATTTATGTATGTACGTATGTACGGACCTTTTTTTAATAGCTTAACAGCATGTTCCATTATAAGTAGTATTACTGACTTTACATTCTTCAGTATTCAAGTTGCCCGCCTCGGTAGCGTAGATGGTAGCGTGTCTGCCTCACGTTCAAGAGGTCCCGAGTTCGTATCGCGGTCAGGGTGAGTTAACTGGATAAGGTATTTCCGGGGCTGTCCCTTATCCTGATAGATGAATGTCGGGTAACTCTAAGCTCCATGGACCCTGTAACAGTATTTTTGGGTTATGTTCGGAAGAATTATGAATTTATAAAATATATGTAGTTGTGTGATTGGCCGAAGTAGTAGTGGTGTGACGTGGTATGACGTGATGTGGTGACGTGCCATTGGATCGGCCAATCACAGAATTGAGAAGTAAGGAATGTGACGATAAGTCAATAATCTTTAGTAGAGACAGATATGTTCTTCAGCCTTCTTTAATTACGAGAAGTCAATAATCTTGAGGAGAGTGATATGTTCTTCAGTCTTGAATAGTGACGATAAATCAACAATCTTGTTATAAAGAGAAAGAGATTTTTGTTGTAACGACGAATGTGATGTATACCGTTGCAAGAACAAAAACGTTTTAAGTTGTAGTTCGAATCCTTATAAATATAACCAATTATAGAATTTGACTTCTTTATTCCGAACCACACCTTGAAACACATATGTCTCATGACTTATTTAGAATTCGATTGATACTTCAAAATAATCATGAAAGTGAACGTACGAACATAATTTTGGAGCTGATGTTGGCGTGGATGCCTTGTACAGGAGGATCCAAGAAAGAAATCAGAATTAACTACGAATAGTCCAACAAATTCCTGTTGCAACCCTGGACTCATTTGAGTATCATTTTACCCATTTCATTCATCGTCCGATATGACCTAACGTTGGAGGACGTATATTACAAAAAAAAAAAAAAAAAAAAAAAAAAAGTATTGAAGTTCTCTCTTGGTTTGATCATAGTTTAGAACCTCATATTTGTTATTACTAATCATCTTTATCATCATTGTTGGTGATATCACCCTCTCTGTCACAAGTATAACTCTTTGTTTTTACACAGCACTTAACTTCACAGTCCTATTGAATTAAAGAATTATTGGAAGCCTTTCAGCCTTGGTTACGAACTGTTGTGCAGTCGATGACCAGTTTCTTCCTTTTTCCCTAATTTCATCTCCTAGTTTGGTTCTTTGGTTTAGTACTTCTGTGCATTTATATGTTATGTGTCCTGTGTTGCAT
This sequence comes from Mantis religiosa, assembly GCA_030765055.1. Taxonomy (NCBI): domain Eukaryota; kingdom Metazoa; phylum Arthropoda; class Insecta; order Mantodea; family Mantidae; genus Mantis; species Mantis religiosa. The sequence goes on from CM060953.1 coordinate 90,106,926, forward strand.
GTGTAGGTATGTATATTGGTATTTCTGTACGTATGTATTTATATGTGTATATACGAATGTACGTATTTATGTACGTACGTATGTACTTACATATGTATGTCTGTTTATATATATGTACGTATGTAAGCATGTGTGCATATAGATATGTGTTTATGTATGTATATACGTACGTATATACGTACGTGTATATATAGGTATGTATGTTTATTTATGTAGGTACGTATGTATTTATATGTTTATTTATGTATGTACGTATGCATGTATGTAAATACATATGAGTGTATTTATGTGTATACGTACGTAAGTAATTATGTGTTCATTTATGTAACTACGTGTGTATTTATATATGTATTTATTAATGTGCGTTGTGGTGTTTCTTTCTTTCTTTCTTTTTTTTTTTTTTTTTTTTTTTTTTTTTGTAATTTACGCCCTCCAACGTTGAGTCATATCGGACGATGAATGGAATGTGTGAAATGATGCTCAAATGAGTCAGGGGTCCATAGAGCTTAGAGTTACCCGACATTCGTCTTTCAGGGTGAAGGAAAACCCCGGAAGAAACCTTATCCAGGTAACTCATTCTAACCGAGATTCGAACTCGGGACCTCTTGAACGTGAGGCAGACATGCCACCACCACGCTACCGAGGCGGGTATTTGTAGTGTATATATGTGTTTAAGTATGTATGTACGTACTTGTGTATTTATGTATATGTGTACGTATATCCCTATTTAAGTATGTATGCGTATATGTATGTATTTATGTATGTATATTTATGCATGTATGTGTGTATGTGTCTGTATGAGTGTGTATATGTGGGTATTTAATTGGTACGTATGTATGTTCATATGTATGTCTGTATATTTATGTGTATGTATGTGTTACATATGTATTAATATATGTATGCACTACTTAATTATAATTTTGTTAGTACTGTATGCTCCGTTACATGTAACACTAATTCAACCTTTTAACTATTTACAATATATAAAACTGATGTAAAATGTTATTCATTTGATTTGTCAGACTTGCAAATTGCACTTTCGACTATTTTGTTATCTTATTGTTAGCAGTAAGATAACTTCTGCAAATGTTTATCTCCATTAATCTTAAGTAGATAGAGGAATAACCGTTTGCAAGAATGGATTGCGTAAGAGTAAAGAAGGCAATGTGGGTGCAGTACATAAAATAATTTCTATGTCTTCGTTATGCCAAAGCCACCACATTGCGACCAACTTGTCTTCCCCTGTCCAGTTAGGATGGCTGTAGTGTGGTTCGTTGAGTGGAATCCTCTGTTTTCAGTGTTCTCGCACAGATGGGGAAAACATTTTGCTGATATGTCCTTTTGTTGTGCTCGCCCATTGGTTTTCCCGCCTTTGTCCTCTGCTTCCTTGATGATGTGGGTTCTCGGAATCCTATTGTTGATAACCTCCCCTCTGTCTCCCATTGCTGCTTCCTTTGCTAATTGATTTGCTATTTCATTTCTTGCTCCTCCACGTGTGCTTTTACCCATTTTGTGTGGATTTTCCTCTCATTGCTCTGAAAATGCATTGCATAAGCCTTAGCCTTAGCTTATTCTATAGTTTTGGTTCGAATTTCAGGATTCTTGAGAAGGTCTACTGTAGTTTGACTATAGTGTTCATTACACCTTGCTTTTCTCCCAGATTAAGATGTCCCCTGCCCTCTAATTTGGTGAGAGCCTGTAAAATCGCTATCGGCTCGGCCTGGTTATTGGAGCCTAGAGTAGCGAATATGTACTTTGACTTACTAACCAGTTTTTCAAGAGGCACCCTCAGACACACGAATCTTTATTTAAAATGGCGTTTTCTGAGTTTAGGAAGCCTGAAAATAAGAATGTCTGCTGAAACCTTAACAATGCGCCTAATAAAAGTAAAGCCCTGTGGCAAATGGTAAAGAAAGAAACAGGAACAACTAAATGTAATAGTGAGAGAATCACGCTCACTGGTGTCCAGAAACCATTTATGAGCCATTTTTCAAACATGGTTGAAAATTTAAATTCTTCACAGCCCTCACATAAACAACCTTCATATGTAGGTAAGGAAAATATACACTCAATTTATCTGAGGCCGGTAACGGAAAATGAAATTACTGATGCTGTGAAAAATCTAAAAACATTCCTGTGGTTCAGATGGTATTCCAGATTCGGTAATTAAAGCTTGTGTAAAATACATTGCTGAGCCTTTAGCAGATATATGTGATGCTTCATTAAGCTCTGGAATTTTTCTCAGATATTCAAAACCGCTAAAGTAATTCCCATCTTTAAAAAATGAGACAGAAATCTTGAAAATTATAAACCTATTTCACTCTTGTCTGTATTCTCAAAGATACTCAAACGAGTAATGTACAATAGAATGATATCTTTTCTTGAAAAATATGAAATTTTCACCCCTTCTCAGTTTGGTTTACGAAAGGGTAAGTCAACTATGAATGCATTATACTCGTTTGTAAATGATGTCCTTGAAGCAACCGATCACAATCAGCGAGCTATTGGTATTTTTCTAGACCGGTCAAAGGCGTTTGATACAGTTAACCATAAGATATTACTGGACAAATTAGATAAAGTTGGCATTAGAGGTATAGCCAATGCTTGGTTTGAGTCGTATCTCAGTCAAAGGAAGCAGTATGTCGAAGTAAATGATAAGCATTCTACTTCAGCACCTCTAAAAGATGGAGTTCCACAAGGGTCAATTCTGGGGCCCATTCTGTTCCTATTATATGTAAATGACCTGCCATCAAATCGCAAAGAAACACAAGTAACTCTTTTTGCAGATGATACTAATAAAATACATAGGAATCATAATCTCAGTACCCTAGAAAATGACATAAATCAAAAAATTATAATTCTACATGAATGGCTGGTACGAAATAATCTCCATTTAAATATAGATAAGACAGCTTTTATTAACTTCAGTCCTGGTAAAGTATTTAATGAACTGCAGATTTGCATTAATACTCACTCCATAAAGGAAGCTAGAGAAACTAAATTCTTAGGAGTGTGGATTGATTCGGAACTAAAATGGAATGCACATATTGATTATCTAGCAAATAAACTGTCCAAAATCTGTTATGCATTCAGAGTAGCAAGTAAAGTTTGTACCACAAGCGTGCTAAAAGCTACGTACTTTGGATATGTTCACTCAATTCTAACCTATGACATTCCAGTATGGCGCATGTCCACAAATATTTGTCATCTTTAAATTACAAAATAAAATACTAAAAATAATTAAGCAAGTACCTATAAGAATGCCTAGTAGGATAGTATTTAAGGAATTAAACATTTTACCTCTCCCTTCCATATATATTCTGGAAACATTATGCTTCATCCATAAAAATAGAAATCTCTTCAAAACAAATGACATGTATCACACACACAACACCAGATCATTAAATCACATACATACCACATTCTGTTGCACCAATTAGAGTAGCAGTAGCATTACTCACCATGGGACTAGCCTATACATTACCTGGACATTTCAAAGATCAGGTCTATAGCAAATTTAAATGCTCACTAATAAAAGCACTCTTAAAACATGTACCTTTTAGCGTCCAGGAATTTAAAGAACATAAATTTGTAATAACTTTGTAAATATTAGTTCTTGTATAAGCTACTTCATATTGTACATACGGTTGTATATAGTATTATGTTATATAATTATGTAGTATTACTCACGACGCCATGATTTATGTATAAATAAAAAGGTGAATAAAGTATCTTATCTTATCTAATATACGGAATATAGACGTAAGACTTTTCTCGATCATTCCGATCTCCTAGCACAAACAAGATAACGGTCCTTCCTTCCTGTCTCTCCGAAGTGTACAGATTTTTACAAGAATATTTTCTCTTTCTTGTCTGGATACTAGTATATATGTTATATTAAATTATATTCTTCTCTTCTTATTCTTTAAGTCAACCGCTATTTTAATAATTACTCTATCCATTCTAATTTCACATTATTATAACAAGATTTTTATATTAGTTTAGCAAAGCATTTTTATTAATTTATCTACTTTTTCATTATCTGATTTGGATTAATTTGCCTCCTCCTAATCGCTGCCTGATACTGCGGTTACACTGTGCAAGGGCTTTATGTTTTCGGGAGTGGAACGGCTTCCTGGCAGACATATGGCAACCGTATGCGCGAATTCCCCTTTTTAAGATACATTACCTACGCCTGTCTGACCTTTAAAAAATACAAATTATTTGATTGTGACTGTTTGTCCAAATAATACATATCTGCAGATGTTCTCCAAAGCTTAATGTGACAGTCTTTTTTAAACTTTCTTATTATTCAGTCTAATACTGTGTCTTATCAGATGCTGTACAAAACAGCGTTTTTGGAAATAGTCTTGCTCCATGGAAAATATTTGCTTTTTTTTTTTTTTCTTTTGAAAGTCCTTTTCTGAATTTTCTGTAGGTATTAAGAGATTTGAGAAAAAGTTCCTTAAAAGAATGAATATAGCTCACATTCCTCTTCGCAGCGTTCATTAATCATTTCACACGTTTAGAGAAGCGCAGGAAGCTAAAACTCTCACTAATAAGTCCGTCGAGGTAAACTAAATCTGAAAAGAAAGCAAACTTTTTTGTTATTACTCTGATGATAAAAGCCGAGATGGGTATTGAACAGTGTGTTTATTTCTTTGCTTTCGCTTTTTAACATCACACTGAAGTATTGTTTGTTTTCGGTGAGCAAAGGAGCTATTAACCTGTTGACACCCTGGGCAATCGCCCCCTGAGATGAAGAAGATGAGTGACATTAGAGAAATTTAGTTCTACAGAAATTAGTCGCTTTTTCACTACACTTTGGTTAAGAGAGTGCACTTCTTTGTTCTCCTTACAATAGAGGAGCGGTGTACAAACCACAAGGGCTGCTATGAGGACCACTTGAGTCTTTGAAAACCCACTTCTCTCTCTCTCCTCTCTTTCTCTTGCGTATTAGTGCCCTTCATGCGTTCCTTTGCATGCCGAATCAATGAAACCCACACGTGAACAGCTAATGGTCATACAATTATTACAAAGTAAGTCCTTCTTTTTTACACTAATATAGAAACCGGTATAGTTTTTATTTTGTTTTGATTCCATTCTAACTTCCGTTATTAATTTAACAGGTGATATAAACCTTGGTACCTCATAGCCATTACCGTACGTTTAGTGCATCATTCAATTGCTAGAGTATTATATTTATTGAAATTTTACACTAACTTCCACAAGTAATAAAACAGAAGGAAATACTTAATTTCAATCATTCATTACTTTCTATCGCAATAGCTATACCGTTACAGTTTATTTCTGCATTGCCATAGCTTTCTATAAATATTGTGGTATGTCCGCATAAAGTTTTGGTTTGTGTTTTTCTATGTTCTGTCTCTTAGAATGTTTAATATATATTCAACCCTTTAATTAAATTAAAATACTTTCTGTATTTATTTCTTTTTATTCTGCAGTTTCTTTAAGTTTATCTTGCGTTTGAAATTGGTCTTTAAGTCATTTCTGCAATTTAATTGTCAATGTAATTAGTTTTTAAACTCTAGAATTAATTGTTGAAAGCGAATAGAAAATGACGTCTATAGACGGTTGTAATTATCGCTTACCTACATAGTTCGTTACATTTAATTCATCAAATATTTTAATTAAACACTAGTAGTTTCTACACTTTCTCTAACTATATTTATCGATAAATTCAAAGTACCCTTATCAAATATGCATTTAAGCAACACATTCAACAGGAGGAAAAAGTGTGTCAGACACGTGCCGAAGTTATCAGTTTTTTAAATTGCTTATAAAACAAAGAAGCCTCTGCTTAGAGTTTAGGTTTCAATCATTTACTTTATTCTCCTGGAAAATTATTTTTTTCTTTTCCCACTATATATTATAAAAGCTAAAGTAATATATTGAATCCAAAGATTCGACATGGCGATTTCACAGACCTTTCATTTAAAGTCTCCTGAATAAAAAGTCTAAGAAGTTTTAGGAAATCGCGGTGTATATAGAATAGGTCAAAAACGAAATGCCTGTTAAATACCAAACTTATTATGTGTTTCAACTGAGAAGGGTTCTGGAGTCCAGCTAATCAGATGCCGTATCACACTCAGCGTTGCTAGCTTGTTACCCCACTCCTTTTATATTTCCCTCTCTCTCGAACACTCATACAACATGCAGGTCTGCTTGGTGCAGACGTAAGGGTAAGCAAATTACATTTTACAAACTTTTACAATGATGCAGTTGCCAAAATCAAAATTGGAAAAAGCATTTTCGCAAATTATGTATATTTTAAAATATTATAACTATAAGTATAGTTTATGAATTACCTGTTTTTCTAATCCAATGGAACTGCCATTGAGGCATTCATTACGCTGTCAATGTCACTTCCGTTAAGAGATAATTCGTCATTGTCACTGTCTTCATCGTCTGAGTATTGCAAATGTATGATTATAGATTCCAAAATCTCGTCACGAGGTATTTGTTTCTTAAAATCTTCTTCTTGAAGGTTTTCTGCATGCTTCACGCAGTTTTCCCAGTCCTCTTGTGTTACCTTGTCAATTTCTTCCTGAACAAGTCGTTCAACGTCCGTCAGTTTAAAAATATTATTTATTTTTGCAATCCCCCTTTTTATTTAAACCACGCCAACTGAATTGGATTATATTGGCAGTGGTAAGGTGGGAGGCGTATTACCTCGTGTAGGGGCCCAAATGACCTTGTTGTCGACGGGCCCTTAAACACCACACACTCACTCACTCACTCACTCACTCACTCACTCACTCACTCACTTACCTCGTGTACCGTTTCAACTGCAAGTTGATCCAGCTGATACGCCTTTTCCGTGCTTTTAAACGGAAGTACTCTTTGCAATAACTCATTTTTAGTTTCTGTTTCCGAAAATTTTTTGAAGAACGCAATACCATCATTTTGACTCGGCACTTCACCGCAAGAAGCCATTGCACTATTTAACTCTTACTCTACTCTCTTACTCTACTGTTGTGCAAAGAACAACTGAGTGATCTGAACTGATCTGAACTCTCCACAGTAAATAAACACTTCTTATCCAGCATTCATTCATAAACCTAAGGATACAGCATTCCACAGGCTGACAGGAAATGAAGTGTTTGCTATTTCTCAAATTTAATACCTTGACTTATTCACATTAATTCTTTTATCCGTCATGTCAGTAGTTTACATTTCAGTTCTGAGTAATTAAAAGTATATGTACATACATAAACACACCAACCAGTTTGGACTCTCTACTCTCTGTTTCATATAACCTTGCCCCGCTGAAATGTATCACTCCGCGTTCAACAACCCTCCCCCTCGCCCTAATTGGCTAATGCTTTCGCGTCATAGGCCATAGGCGGTGCCTTCCCCTCACATTTAAACCTGCAGTAAATGTCGCAATAATTGCCGGGAAGATAAATAAAATCAACAAAAACCATACAAATAAGGATATGAAGGCATGCAAAAATACAAGTTTATAATGAACTGAGCAAATTGAAATAGAATGACTGAGCAATGAAACTGAAAGAGTTTATAATGAAAGGCCTTTGGCCTTTTCCACTGGGATTTTTTAAACCAGCACACATACCTTTCAAAAATGCTTGTCTTTCAGTCTTAAAAGTCGTGTCACACCATACTTTACTTTTCGTGTGTTCTTCGTGTATATTTAGCGATTTGTATCTCGGTGCAGTGTGGTTGTCCTTAAATAGCGTCTTCGCCACACAGCAATATCGCCTCTGTTTTTTAGCACAATTTTCTTGCCTCTTTTTTCATTCACAAATCCCAGCTGTATAAGCAATCTGCTGAAATTTGGTAAATCTGCTTCCTCATTTACAGCATTTACTACACACATGACGACGCACAACACTTTTCACGTATTTTCTCCGAGTACGCACTTTTGTTTATTCCTGCTTTTGCCTGGAGTGGTAAGTTTTCCTGTTTCCTCAATTTCATGTCGCGATGTTCCTACGTATCTAACACTCACACCTGTAACTTCAGAGCACAGCTGTTCGACTTCTCTCACTGACAAAGACGGATTCTTCTCTGTGAGTGCATTAAACACATGCAACGCAATTCTTTTTTCGCCTGTTTGTAAATAATTATCCTTGCGATACTTCAGCGAAAAACTGGCGGTATACTCTGCAATTATACATATAATAAGTACATGCGCAATAAACGATCAATAAAATAATTTAGCTCTCGCACTCGGCACAACACACCTTCGAATGGCGATATATGACTAATCCAGTTCAAAACAAGGTCAGTGATAAGTCATATAAACAAATATGTCATCACTACCGCTAAATCACGTGCTATCGTGCCATGTGCTTGAGAGCAAAGGAACCTCCTCTTTACTTCGTTTAAGAATTAAGATGCATTTCAGATAAATCAACTCTGTTGCGTAATATATTTAATTAAAAAAGTTACGAAAATATAAATTTGACAATTCTCTTCCAACATATAATAATATATCACCATGTTAAATAACGAACTAATTTTTACCGCACGACAGTCATTACCACAACAGCAACCAATGAGAGGTGATTAGGTCACGTGACCGTTAAGAGATACTGGGCAAACTTACGTGAAACAAGGTATAGAGTAAATGGAGATTACGAACCATTCATAAACAAAGATATAATGTAACCAGACACGTTCTGCCAGAGCAGCAGGAAATTTGTTTCCTCTCGCTCAAATTGAATTATTCAAACCAATTCTTTTATCACGTCATGTCAAACATTTACGCTTCAGTTCTGAGTAATTACAAATATACGTACACGCATACATGCCAACCAATTATGATATTCATGCAGTGTTTATGTCGCGATTTATTGTTATAACACAGGTAATAGTGGTTTATTTATTTTTATTAGAAAAACTATTTGAGTTAAAAATATGGGATTTTCATGGTTATGTTAGATACATTAATCTCTAGCTTTCACATGGATCAGTTTCGGCAAAATCTGAATTTTTGTCTTAGCGCGAATAGTATTTCATACAGGTTGATTAGGTTGGCTCTCCTCACACACCACTTAGCGGGAATGCAATGCGACAACACCGCAGGACTCCGATTGGTTGCTCACCTAGTAGCGGTTAAGGACAAGCGCTTCCCATTTGAAACACGTAATAGTATTCAAGTTTAGCATCCTTCAAGGATGCAACACGTAGATTTTCAAGAAAATCCTTTCGCTCCAAAGTACTCTTTGCGTGGAGAAAGTGACGCTTTCCTATTGTAAAAATGGCTCTATGAATTTTAATTATAAACCAATTTTTTAAGGTAATTGGATGCCAAAGAATACGAACATCTTCAATTTTCTGCAAATTACCTCTGAGTGCCTCTTATTTCTAAGTGAGATTAGCTTAAAATGCTAAACCATATGGCACCGACGAAAATATATTACAAAAACACACGTATTGTTAGAGCACAAAAATAATTTTGCTACTGATTTACTTTTTAAATGATTTGTACGTTTACAAATGCTAATCCGCTCTTACTGTTTTCTGGTGATCATAGAAGAAGCTCATCATTAGCTAGTCATTACTTAGTGATCTGCACTTTTGAAAAGTAGTGTAACCAAATTAAATAGCCCTGCATGCGCAGATCTCCTACTTGGTTAATGGACAACCCTGTCTGTGGGTGGGGCACTTCGTCCTTACTAGCTCACATTACTTGTCTGGATCTGGTTGCCCTTCGGGTTTTGCCTCATCTCACCCTCCAGGGTTCACATTAGAAGGGCGGTGTGCCCTTCTCCTCCGAGGTTGGAAAGAGGAGGAAGATGGCATCACAAGTGCGACGCATTTCTTCCCTCAACCCCAATCTAATCGAAATTTCAATATGCGCGTCTGGCTATTGCATCGTCCTCGACAACGGGTATATTCTAGAAAACAATTTACTCTAAAGTTTCATTTATTAGATATAAATAAAGCTCCCAAAAACTCAGGATAATGTTCGAAAAGAGTAAACCCTTGGTTGAGTGTTGTAAATGATGCACAGTTTTGCGCTTGTGATCTCTTGCTCATCTATCTTTAACTGTAGTTACTGGAAGTAATGTGTTGCATTTAAAATGCTGATATCGCAACGTTATTGCAAAACCAGTTTCAATTTTCCAGAACAAAATTGCAGTGTTTGGTCTAAATAAAAGGTGTTTCCATATACGTTGTGCGAGCAGGCGCGGTAGAGAGAGGGGCGGGGCAGAATGCAGTGAGTGAACGTTTGAGCGAGTTCATAAATAGTTTAGATATAAAGTCGCATTTCGGATTGCCACTTGTATTATCTGATACAAGATAATTTTGCCTTGATACCTCTGTAAACAAATGGGTTGCCTGGAATACCAATTGCGAGACAACATACTTCAGTTAACAAAACTAAGTGAACAGTTGAACACCTTTCAAGTAGTTGGATACTAGATCAGAAATGAAACCCTTAAAACATATCTTCTTCGTATTCGTCTTCCTTTATTTGCTTCTTTCATTCATGATCTTCGTTCTTAATTATTGCATTGGCGCGCAGGGCATAATATGTATATTTGATGAGTTTTATGTGCGTAAGCATTTGTAAATAACTGCGTGGGATAACCTCGAACGTTTATCTGCAACCAGCAAATAAAGGTCTGCCATAATCCTCGTATTCTTATCAGGGGAAGCTATTCTTCAATGAAATTTTATATGGATTGAAGCGAGTAAAAATGTATTTTAGCAACAACCTTTATAAACTTGCAGAACTCGTGCATCTTAATCGCTATATCAGAATGCACCCTAAAATTATGTCATAATCCAAAGTGAAAAAACAATTTCGAATGTACTCTTCTAATGTGTGATTATGCCAAACGTTGCTGCCACATTTGTACACAAATGTAGTATATATGGTGTTTTGCGGGGTGATGGTTTGCACTGTTCTTTGACTATGCACGAAGAAGTTTTTTTTTTTTTTTTTTTTTTTTTTTTTTTTTTTTTTTTTTTTTTTTTTTTTAAACTTGGGTGCGTCGTATTTGTTTTCAATTTTAATTATGAAATGATTTCGCAGCTTTACCATGTGGACTCTATACCCAGGTGTGGTCTCGAACGGGATATCTATTTTTCTTCCAATTTTCGGAAATGATTTGCCAAAAATGAAATAATTGTTCAACTTCCTTTTTAAACATACTCATATTTAATTCAGGATGAAAGTGAACAAAACACGTTGTAATGTAATTGAATGAATCACTTTTGAAGCGTCATTTTCCTTCACTATCTCAAACAAAAAGCTTTTTATATTTCTACACACAAACTCGCAGTCATGTTCCCTTACGTACATCTTCTGCAGCTTTCAGACTTAGAATGTCATGGGTATCGTACGAGGTTTCGTCTAAATAAATTATCTTATGTCCATTACTGCAAAACTTCCTTAGTTTTGACAAATATATATAACAGTATATAAATATATACTGGATTCCACAATAACCTTATCTTATTCAAAGTGCGATATTTGAAGCCCAGCTCTTTTAGAAGGCCGCGCAAAGTGCAGTGCCCATAAGGAAAATCACAAATTTCTTGAAAATGTGCAACCAATTCGTCTAAGGTGGGTGCTCCCCTTTTGCATAGAATCTATAAATTTCTCGACGAATTAAATCGCATGTGAAATTATCTACTTTAGAGAAACGTTTCCTTTTGTTTTCACACTTGATCGGCGTCTTTGGTATTCCTTTCGTCACAATATTTCTTACTGTATTTCTGTGAATACCCAGAATTTATCATCAGGTTCATTGCATGACCCCTTACCAAGATTATTTGTCAGCACATATTTATGTGTTCAAAACAAGCGCTTGAATTTGCTTAGAAACAGTTCCCGTTATAACTTTGTTTTTTGAGGCTTTTCCAGTAATATAAGTCGGTCCAGTTTTTCACACTGTTGTCTTCACTTTGATTATTTTCACTTGACTGAAAGTTATCTACTACTTCATTTACATTTACCACTGCATTTCCCTCCCACGGTCTCCACATCGTGACACACAACGAAATTCTGCACGTAATGAAACAGATCAACCGTAAGTTGGAACTTTGGCAACTGAGACTCCACATGGAGTAAACATACTACTGTCACTTCGAGAAAATCTCGGTTGCTATTGGTCCTCAACGACAGTGTTCCATTTCTGAAGTGTGGAGATAGATTTATGACGGTCATTAGTGGGCGGGAGGGTAGTTTCCTTTGAGCGGCAAACTGCACTCCCGTTCACTAGACAGACTTTACCAGTCGTCCTCTTCACTCGTCACTGTTGTGTTCATGTTATCCGCACATTAGGTGCGATATTTAGGATTTGCCCGTTGCTGTGCGCGTGACATGACGGCTAGTTTGAATCACAGTCGCGAGTGAACTTGTAAATCACTAGGACGCGCCGAGTGGTGTATGTAACTGTGTACGCTTTGTCGTTTCTGGACGTCGCGAGACCATTACTTCGTGCAATAGAGTATTTCCGAAGGATTATTCAACAACAGAGTTTGTTAAAATCTTAATGATGTTGCAATGTGTGCAGTTTCTCTCACTCGCTAACACAGAGTGTTCGATAACCACCTAACGTGTTATTTTAGTTAATTGATGGTTAATTGATGGAAATTAATTATTTCTTCACACTAGCCGTATATAGGCTAAGGTTGTTGATATACAGAGTCGACATGAAAAGTGGTCTACCGGGGAAATATAAGAGTCGAATGGAGAATTTAATGTCAGGACAGCAAGTTGGCCATGGTAGCTCAATGGGTTAGAGCGACTGGACGGAAACCAGGAGATCCGTGGTTCAAATCCCGGTCATGGCATTTAACTTTTCATGTCGACTCTATATATCACCTAACGTGTGTTGCTCCGTCCATTCACGAACACTGACTTTGATGAACTTTCCGTACTTGTTGCCCCCTTCACTCGCCACTACAGAATGTTTTCCTAGCAAATATCAAACGTCGCCATTGCACAAATTTACCCTTCCTTTCGCCGAATTTTGGACACTTTAGAGGTCACGTGACCTGTTACTCATTCCTTATAGGTTGTGTTTCATCCCTACTCTTAAATTTCATAGCAATTTCTAGATGCTGTGGCATGTATTCCAAGCAACTTTCACTTCCCCGCGGTCTAAGTAATTAATGCAGAAGCACGTTTGAAAATGCGTATCTTAAATCCCCGGTGTCTATTCCCTCATCATGTATCATGTGCAGACCAATGCATCGACAGGCGACTCGCTGTCGCTTGGGTCTACCCCTCGGGCGATTCTCGAACAATGCCACCTTTGTCGACTCAACGCAAGGAAAATTCCTGTGAGAGTAAGTGTTCATTTTCCCGGCTCTCTTTACACTTTGAGTTCACGTGCTTGCAATAAAATATATGTATTGGGATTGCCTGTTTAGTTTCTGCACCTGTATAAATCCTCTATATTTGTTATAACTTGGCTTAATTCAAATTGTGGTATCTATCCGCCCTTAATTATGCATTTAATATGACTTTCGCGGTTATTATGCCAATGTCATGCCTAACAGGGACGGTATCAACAGAGGAAGATTATTAATTTTTCCTTCGCCATGGTAACTACATATTTCTTGTTGACTACATCAACGACCAATGCGTAGCGACCAATACAGTCATTTTATTTATTTTCTTAATTATAAAATTTAATTTCCTGAACTTATTTTAAGGAATTTAACACTTAAACATTATTCAAATAATTTTAAATTCCTACAACATCATAAAATACATTATCATTATTAATTCTTTTAACTTTAGAGACTGGATTAAAACTATATCCTGACCATTTTATGGGGCCTTCAAAATGACTACCATTTGTGAGAGAGGTTAAAAGATTTACTCTACTTCTACAACAATTTTGTAAGGGCTGCTAAATCTTCTACGGCACCATCCAAACCCATGTGCGTCCAACAGTTTTATAACACACCTTATGTAGAAGTGTATTAACAATAGCGGACCTTTGGTTCCGGGTTGGGGGTGACCATAGGTCAGAGAAGATGACGGCAAATAGCGGCTACATAAGTCCTATATAGAGGTTTTGGCGCCTAGGCCGTTTATTAACCATGTATTAGCCAAAATAGGGACTCTGCTGTCGAGCTTCGAGTGTGAGAGCTAGTCAGCTCACTTATTATGGATACTGGAAGGACTTGGAACACTGATAAGGAATGCCGACACATAGAGATCGAACTTTTAGTGTGGGGGTGCATCCGCAAGATAACACAAGACAATAGGCCCGGTGTTTTTCTAAAATGGAACCAGTAAATATTCCTACCTACGTGTGGTCAGCAAGACATTGCCCAAAAATATCGATGCATTCCAATTACGGCAGCTTATGGAATTTGCTAAGGTAAAGGTACCCCATGGCGGCCTAAGTTAGGGTGAAGGGTGGTTACGGCACCTATCTATGCAGACATCGGCATACAAGGCCTATGAGGTTGTCACCCCCAGGAATTACCCTGGTACTCATTTCTGTTAGAGGCTGAGAGAATTCCAGGGCCATAGTGCGACCAGAAGGATTATACCAGGGAATAAATTCCAATGGTAGCATCGTGAATCAAAACCGCGACCTGCTGGCTTGCAGTCTAGTGTCGTAACCACTAGGTTACCGCGCGCCACTATGAAACTTCCTGTTTAAAGAATTTATAGAGAACTTCTTGCGAAAGTAACATTTAAGGCTTACATTATATGTATTTTAAATATTGATTTTTTAATGTTTTTATTCTGAACAATGAAAACGACACTGTATTGTGGTCAGAGAGTTTTGTTACACACAGAACATTGATGGGTTATTGGGTTTCTTGTTCTATTAATTACAGTTCTAACATGCGGATGGTTCGTGGGTGGTTCAGATATTGCACAATGAAGCTCTCTTTTGTTCTCCTCGCCTGCTGTACCCACAAAACGTAAAGTATTTGCTTTACTGTCTCTGATTATTATTGGAGGGTTCTCCAAAACAATTTGGAAACCTAATTTTAAACTTTGAAAAGAAGAAACATCGACATTTAGAACATCATTCCTTTGAAATAATGTGATCTAGATGTCATCAATACGTACCACGAACATTCTCTTCTCAACAGAAGATTACTGCAGAAAATCGTGAATTAGTACAAACATTGTGAAACTGAAAAAGGATTTTAAGAAAACAGGTTTTATGTAATTTTTATGTAGTCGGAGAGTCACTGAAAACTTTTCGGAAAGACATGGAACTGTACAAAATACTTTTGAAATCCCTCTTACCT
The DNA here is from genome assembly GCA_030765055.1 of Mantis religiosa. Taxonomy (NCBI): domain Eukaryota; kingdom Metazoa; phylum Arthropoda; class Insecta; order Mantodea; family Mantidae; genus Mantis; species Mantis religiosa. The sequence goes on from CM060953.1 coordinate 90,122,160, forward strand.
TTCTTATATTCTGAACTTCAGCTTCCTACAGGACTGCAACATAGGTCTCATAACGATTCATATGAGGGAGAGACAGTTCTTCTTTACTCATTCTCGCGCATTTTAGTCCTCAAATGGTGCAGAAAATTAGCAGCATAATATGTTACGGTAATACATTTTCCCTTAATATGACATAAAACTGACTCCATGATGTTGCCGAGTGATTTGTCACACTTTGCCTTTATGATGGATTACTCAAAGATTTGCACTTCAATTTATTCTTGATCCAAAGTGAGCAGTCGCGGCTCGCATCCTGTTTTCATGTCGAACTCTGTTTCAGAGTGAGTGAACGTTCACCGGTCCACAGCTTTATCAGTTTTGGACAACTTCATTCGGTGTAGTTGAAACGAGCCTTGTATTACGGATGGTTTCCGTTGTGGCAAACTTTGGTCTTCCAGCGTACGTCATTTGCCAAGCTCTGAAGGCCGCATTTTAACTCAATGGTCTACTCGGAAGTGGTCGAAAACGATGTTGCAAAACCTCTTAGATGTTCATCAAATCAGCACATTTCTGTTGCACTTATACACTTTCTTACAAAGTACTTATAACACACAATTTTTTATATTTGCTATGTACACACTCATCTGTACATTTAGTACTCTATACCTGTTCTTGAGGTACCTTTGTTTTTGCACAAATGTTTCTATGAAATAAGTGTTTCTGAAAATAACTTTCTTAGGAAGTGTTATTGCAGTATATGGGTACTTGGAAAAGCTTTTCAAATAACTTGTATTTAAGAACATTTTACATATATGGTAATAAGTATTATTAAGAGATACAATCCTTAAAGCAGCTAGTCACTTTAATAATTATGTGTTGTTAAGATTTTGTTACCAAGTCTCCATTGTAGTCACATTAATTTATTCCATGTCATTTTTTGTTATACCAAATTTCCGTGTTTATATTTTGAATTCTAACCTTTTTCTCTCCCCATATTTTGCTTAGCTTCTTATGGTATATTTATGAAATCAATAGCTTTAATAATAATAATAATAATAATAATAATAATAATAATAATAATAATAATAATAATAATAATAATAATAATAATAATAATAATAATAATAATAATAATAATAATAATAATAATAATAATAATAATAATAATAATAATAATAATAATAATAATAATCATAATAATCATAATAATCATAATAATAATAATAATAATAATAATAATAATAATAATAATAATAATAATAATAATAATAATAATAATAATAATAATAATAATAATAATAATAATAATAATAATAATAATAATAATAATAATAATAATAATAATAATAATAATAATAATAATAATAATAATAATAATAATAATAATAATAATAATAATAATAATAATAATAATAATAATAATAATAATAATAATAATAATAATAATAATAATAATAATAATAATAATAATAATAATAATAATAATAATAATAATAATAATAATAATAATAATAATAATAATAATAATAATAATAATAATAATAATAATAATAATAATAATAATAATAATAATAATAATAATAATAATAATAATAATAATAATAATAATAATAATAATAATAATAATAATAATAATAATAATAATAATAATAATAATAATAATAATAATAATAATAATAATAATAATAATAATAATAATAATAATAATAATAATAATAATAATAATAATAATAATAATAATAATAATAATAATAATAATAATAATAATAATAATAATAATAATAAAATGGAAAGGTAGTCAGAATGAAAAATGTAATGCTATAGCCGGGATTTGAACCACGGATCTTCCGTCTCCGTCTGGTTGTTCTTAACCATTAAGCTACTATCGCCATCGTGCCAGTATGACATTGAATTCTCCAAATGACTCGTGTTTTTTTCCGGTAAACCACTAGGAGTTCTCATAAATACATGACACATCTACCCGTATTTACGTTACGTATTTACGTTACATATTTAAGGCCCGAGGCAAGCACTATTATTAGGTCAATTATTGGAGATTACTATGTTTTCGAGAATTCCCAGTCGTTTACCGGGAAAAACACGAGTCAGTTGGAGAATTTAATGTCATGCTGGCACGTTGGCCATAGTAGTTCAATAGCAGCCGGACGGAAACCATAAGATCCGTGATTCAAATCTCGGGTATGGCATTGAATTTTTAAATGTGACTCTACCGTTCCATATTTTGTTCTACGCACGGCTCATGTGAAAGAACAATAAATTTCCGTAAGAATAATAGGAAGAATGCAGCTACATTGTAATGCCCCTTCTTCTAGAAAATATTTTCTTGGAGTTATTTATTGCACAAATGTTTAAAAGACAGGCAGATAAAGAATATAAGCAGCTCTTTTTAGCACACATTTTCTTGTAGTTCTTAATCTTTTTCTTAACCACCTAATTTATTTTTACAAAAGTTCTCTTCCCATCTATTCAGTTTAACTTAGAATTAGAATCTGTCTTTCGGAGCAAGGTAACGATAATAACTTAAGAACGAGCATCTGGCAGTATTATCCAATCGATATTACAGTTCCCACCACAGGTTTGCGGTGTATCGCATAAACCAACGATAAGAGCTACCAACATTATTACTATTGGAGTCTAAATCAACTACCACTGGAGTCCATACCCAACTCCACTTTAAGCTTCCCTCGGCCCTAAAAGTAATCTCCATTAAAAGCTCCAGATAAGCTCCTGGGAGGGCACTTCTAACTCGCGACCTGTAACTTAGCATTTATAGAAAGTAAGCAATGACCCACGTAGTCACGGAAAGGTTCCACAGCGCTATCATCCATAACGTAGTAGCAAATTATCACCTAGATTAGCCAGGCATTAGAGTTCATTACGAAAACAACATGCTGTACTTCAAACGGAGAAATATAGTCAACCCATTAAGTTCAGAGTTGTGTAGTTCTCATCTTCCATTTTATTAAGGCAACATATAGATTCCAACAAACAAATTTACTTTAAAACTCTTACCCTAGATGTCATTATAACTGATATTTATTTTTTCGACATAACAAAGAAAATTATATAAAGTATTTCAAACATCATCATTATCATCATCTTAATCATCGTCATTGTCGTCATAAACCATAAGAGGACGGTTCCGTCTTCATATACTTGCTGTCAGTTTAAGACTGGCACTTCCATTCTGCCTAGATCGCCTCACGTCTCTTTCTCTTTAGGCTTATATTGATGCAATATTTTAGTTAGGTGCTCTGTTTGAATCCATTATACCTACCTGTCTGTACAAAGTAAAGGCCTGGAATGTTATTGCTTCCTATGTAATATTGATGTAACGTTGATGTCCAATTATCTGCACTTAGTTCATAATTTACAAGAATGTGATATACCATTTGTCTAAAAAGTCTCATCAGTTCTACTTCCATGATCCTCTTCTCTAAAGTTGTTAAGGAGATATGTAGGTACAGCTGACAGTAAATATTACCTAATAATAATGAAGTTGTATAGCTAAACATTTTAAAGACTGTAGAGTGGTCTGCAATTATTTATTACTAGTTCCGTTACTTCTTTCGGAATTTTTGTCTTGCGTGGGGTCGATGTTATAATTTTGCCCGATATTCCTTACGATAAAGAACATTTATTACAAAAGCTTTTTTTTTTTTTTTTTTTTTTTTTTTTTTTTTTTTTTTTTTTTTTTTTTTTTTTTGTAATTTACGTCCTCCAACGTTAAGTCATATCGGACGATGAATGGAATGGGTGAAATGATGCTCAAATGAGCCCGGGGTCCATAGAGCTTAGAGTTACCCGACATTCGTCTTCCAGGATAAGGGAAACCCCCGGAAAAAACCTTATCTAGGTAACTCACCCTGACCGAGACTCGAACTCGGGACCTCTTGAAAGTGAGGCAGACATGCTACCACCACGCTACCGGGGCAGGAAATAGCTATTTATTACAGATATGGAACTGACATTTTGCACACACATTATTTACAGAAGCTTACTGTACATATAGATTATTTGAGCTTTTTATAACACAGTAAAGAAACAATATTATTACTCATTTTTGAGAATAACAATCTCTTTCTCCAGAATAAACACTACGAATTCTCAAAATACCTATAGGAATGTTTAGTCGTTAAATGATAAATAAGGCTGGACATTTCGTTATTTTCCCTTTAATAATTTCTGAGAAAATGTTCTCCAAATGTAGAAAAATGTAAGTTTCACAAAACCAATCCCAAGGTTGAAAGTATACACCACATTCTAATTCTACAGCTAAAACAACTTAGGCCATGCTTACCCCTAGAAAGTATGTTGGAATGCTTGCTCACAACCCTCTAAAAGAGAGAGAAAGAAAGAATGGGTGAAATCATTCCTATAGTTTTAATACACAAATTTGTAAAAATGGGTAAATACATACCGGCTGGAAAGGGGGCGTGGCAGTTCACAGGCTGCAGTTCTTCAAACTTTTAAACGCAATTAGAGTAGTAATTGGCCACAATTTTTGTGGAGATCTTATCTGAAAGGTGTGATTCTCTTTGGGCCTTTTTTTTAAAGATTGTGAAATTTGTTCATTTTCAATAGACATCTCCCTTTAATATTTATATTTCTGAATAATTTGTTAAAGATGCTACTTAAAATTTTTTATAAAATTTTAAAGTCATGGGTGTGGTAAACAAACCCTGGTTATCAAAATGTATTCTTTTAACATTTATCACGAAGTTCTTAAATTTGATAAGTTTTACATGAATGTGTTTTAGATAGGTGATGTTAATTTATAACCAATATAATCAAAGGTATCAAACATTTAAGTAATTATGTTATTCATGATAATTTAGAAATTCTCTACCATTTAATGCCGTTAACATTGTTTCTTCTATCAATATTTTAAAATTACAATTGTTAAGTTATCCATTTTGCCTTCGTTCGGCTATTATTTATGTGAATTTGCTCATGTGCGCATTTTTACTTTAGGATAAGGATTATTAGCGCAGACAACCTACATTCTGGAAGGTGGAAGAGATTCTGTCAGGGTCTGTACCCTTGGCTGTAGAGATTACTCATATTGGAGTTTCTTTTTCTTTCAGAAGCATTATCTTCACAAACTTCCGAGGTTCATCTATCTGCTGTAGATCACCCTTTGATTTCCCTCTCTTCTTCCTTTTTTGACCCAGTCAAGTCTGAGCTTATCCGTCGAGCCATCGGCATCTTGTGTGCTAAGTTCTCCTAAAGGAGACTTCAGAGGGGTTTATAAATGCTTTTAGTAAAAATAACTGTGCATGCTCGTTGAATATATAATGGATAAAGGATTTAGCATTCCTAATTATTCATGCAAAATTCTTTAATGTAGTTAATCTCAGAAGCATCAATCGAAATTTACTTTGCTGATATTTCCCTAAGGGGCAATTCTGCCTAAGCATCAGAACTGATCTATCCATATTTGCTTCAGTACAACAAAACATTATGCGGCATCTAATCACACTACTGTTATGCACCAGTCTTAGCAGAATTACATAAGTAATGGGTTGGCCCATTAAGTCCTGCCACTTATTTTTAAGCGTACACAATCAAGTGTTTTGACAATGTGTTTTGTGTTACTTATTTTGCTCCATAAAATAGTGTGTTTAGTTTTTGTATGTTTATTTACTTTTAATTGAAGTCCAAAGACACAGAAAGTTTTCGAGCAGATCTCGAAAATGCTGATTGTTATAGAGTTTACACGCCATTTTGTTTAGCTGTAGACGAACAGCATTAAAGCATACACTTAACTAAAGTACACTATTCTCTAACGAACAACATAAAACGCATTATCAAAGAATTTATTTTTTACATAAAACTTTCATTTAAACAAACGTCCCAACTTATGCCAACTCTCTATGCAAGGTGGCCCAACTACACCGTCTTTCACCTAAGCAGATATTCCATCGTGCGTTAAAAAGGTTACAGAATGCAACGCGGCAAATCGCACGCAATGGAGTGAGCGAAGTTCTATCTGCACCTTTAGATTATCAGCGAAGACGAGCAGTGGGAGCCAGTTCCCAGGCTTGGTTATAGTGTGTCTTCCGTGATTATGTACAAGCACAGTGTCAAGAATCGAAAAGATTTTAGAATGTTCTTCATTTCAGTTAGAGTCTTTATTTTCGAGACAATATATTCACTTTTTATATTGAAAAAGATTCAAAAGTTTTATTTGTCTGTATCCTCCCATAGTATTGTCTTATTCTGATTATGATATTATTCTAATGTTTCGGACTATTGTTTTTTTTTTATTTGTAGTTTACCTCCTCCAATCGGACGATGAATGGAATTGGTGAAATGATGCTCAAATGAGCCCAGGGTCCATAGAGCTTAGAGTTACCCGACATTCGTCTTTCAGGATAAGGGAAAACCCCGGAAAAACCTTATCCAGGTAACTCACCCTGACCGAGATCCGAACTCGGGACTTTTTGAACGTGAGGCAGACACGCTACCACCACGCTACCAAGGCGGGCGTTGCGGACTATATGCACTACAAAGTGCTGTAAGAAAAACGAAGTAAATAAGAGTGCGAGTTGAGTCTCAGTGTCATTTGATCGCTTTCTATTATTATTATTATTATTATTATTATTATTATTATTATTATTATTATTATTATTATTATTATTATTATTATTATTATTATTATTATTATTATTATTATTATTATTATTATTATTATTATTATTATTATTATTATTATTATTATTATTATTATTATTATTATTATTATTATTATTATTATTATTATTATTATTATTATTATTATTATTATTATTATTATTATTATTATTATTATTATTATTATTGTTATTATTATTGTTATTGTTATTATTATTGTTATTGTTATTGTTATTGTTATTGTTATTGTTATTGTTATTGTTATTGTTATTGTTATTGTTATTATTATTGTTATTGTTATTGTTATTGTTATTGTTATTATTATTGTTATTATTATTATTATTATTATTATTATTATTATTATTATTATTATTATTATTATTATTATTATTATTGTTATTATTATTGTTATTGTTATTATTATTATTATTATTATTATTATTATTATTATTATTATTATTATTATTATTATTATTATTATTATTATTATTATTATTATTATTATTATTATTATTATTATTATTATTATTATTATTATTATTATTATTATTATTATTATTATTATTATTATTATTATTATTATTATTATTATTATTATTATTATTATTATTATTATTATTATTATTATTATTATTATTATTATTATTATTATTATTATTATTATTATTATTATTATTATTATTATTATTATTATTATTATTATTATTATTATTATTATTATCATTATTATTATTATCATTATCATTATTATCATTATTATTATTATCATTATCATTATTATCATTATCATTATCATTAATAATTATATAGGGCGCCGGGGTAGCGCGGTGGTTTCGTTCGCGGCTCCCGTTCTAAGGGTCCCGAGTTCGATTCCCGGCTCTGGGGTTGGCGATTTTAAGTCGGCCCTATCCACGCCTTCACCTCTGTCTAGCACACGTGAAGTATCCCCTATGCCCAACGTGGTTCGGAGTCCACGGTAAAAACTGTAGGTCCTCTCACCTCACCGCCATCTTCACTATCACCCTATCATCGGAGGTAATGGACACCGCCCTCTGGGTGCCTCCACCTGAGAAATGGGTCCGGTCATCACTTGGTGGGGTGAGGTTACCCCGAAGGCCAAGGTTGCCATGTGGGGAGTGTTAGTAACTAACTTATTATTATTTAATATTATTATTATTATTATTATTATTATTATTATTATTATTATTATTATTATTATTATTATTATTATTATTATTATTATTATTATTATTATTATTATTATTATTATTATTATTATTATTGTTATTATTATTATTGTTATTATTGTTATTGTTATTATTATTATTATTATTATTATTATTATTATTATTATTATTATTATTATTATTATTATTATTATTATTATTATTAGTATTATTATTATTATTATTATTATCATTATTATCATTATTATCATTATTATCATTATCATTATCATTATTATTATTATTATTATTATTATTATTATTATTATTAATTATATAGGGCGCCGGGGTAGCGCGGTGGTTTCGTTCGCGGCTCCCGTTCTAAGGGTCCCGAGTTCGATTCCCGGCTCTGGGGTTGGCGATTTTAAGTCGGCCCTATCTACGCCTTCACCTCTGTCTAGCACACGTGAAGTATCCCCTATGCCCAACGTGGTTCGGAGTCCACGGTAAAAACTGTAGGTCCTCTCACCTCACCGCCATCTTCACTATCACCCTATCATCGGAGGTAATGGACACCGCCCTCTGGGTGCCTCCACCTGAGAAATGGGTCCGGTCATCACTTGGTGGGGTGAGGTTACCCCGAAGGCCAAGGTTGCCATGTGGGGAGTGTTAGTAACTAACTTATTATTATTTAATATTATTATTATTATTATTATTATTATTATTATTATTATTATTATTATTATTATTATTATTATTATTATTATTATTATTATTATTATTATTATTATTATTATTATTATTATTATTAATTATTATTATTATTATTATTATTATTATCATTATTATTATTATTATTATTATTATTATTATTATTATCATTATTATCATTATTATTATTATTATTATTATTATTATTATTATTATTATTATTATTATTATTATTATTATTATTATTATTATTATTATTATTATTATTATTATTATTATTATTATTATTATTATTATTATTATTATTATTATTATTATTATTATTATTATTATTATTATTATTATTATTATTATTATTATTATTATTATTATTATTATTATTATTATTATTATTGCTACTGCTATTGTTGTTGCATGAATACTAAAAAGGATTTGTAAATATGAACTCGATATCTAATCTTATTCAGGTAGACCGAGCATCTCATGATGTAAAAGTTTCAAGAACACCTTTACAAAGGATTTTGAAGAAACAAGGTGACATCCATAGAAATTTCACCATATGACTATGATTTTGCCCTCAGGGTTGATTATTGCCCAGGGGTTCGACAAATACTTGTCGACAATCCTGGACTACTTGAAAAACGTGCTCTGGAGCGATGAATGCTATATTATGGCAGATGCAAAATAAATGGCGGTTGGCAGGAGGTGCTGGTTAACACAACATCCATTCAAAAGCTTGTTTATGTTTACATGACAGCTCCTATAAAGTGTTTTCATTTCGTCTTGTTACTGCATATAGCTTCTCCACGCCCTTTGACATATGGCTACAACGCGCTTAGCTGCTAGTGATCAACGTTCAGCCGCCATTAAATTTTGCGTCTGCCATAGCAATGATTCCATTGTTAATAGACACATTACTGGACAACTCACAATCCTCACTGGCTTAGAAATGCTTACTTACAAAATCATTGAGTCTTAAACTTTTCATGTGGTATTCTTGGGATCAATGTTATCCGATCCGTCTTTCTCCTATCCAGAATATCGGACTACGGTATCCGGAATTCCCCAAGGTGAAATTCGGCATCTTGTCATACAGTATAACACCGATTCCAATAAGATGGTGCACCAGTTCATTGTAATGAACTTATACCTAAGGATGCATTTGAATCAGTTATCCCCTGAATGCTGGATCAGCCTCCGAGCTCTCCTGATCTAACTTCATTGCATAGTTTTCTTTTAGTAAGTTATGTAAGTTGATCCCGAAGATAAAAAGTTACGTTATTTCGCACTGTACATTCGTCCTACGCCTTTCTGTTTGTGTATTATTCTAAAAGTTCTCAAAGTTGCTCATTAAATAATGAGACTGCTCATTAAATAATATAAATTAAATAATTTTCACAATGGAATGTCTGAACTCAATATTGCTAAACGCAACTTGAACTTGATTGTGTACCTATAGACCTGTAAGCAGTTGCTGATTTAATTTGGATTTATTCTTAACCTTCTTCTTATGTTGCGTTATGTTGTACAATACCATATCTTTTTCTTTGTAGTAATGCTTTCTTCACACACCAAACAGAACAACACTCTACCGCTTTTTTTTTTTGTTGTTGTTGTAATTTTACGTCCTCCAACGCTAAGTCATATCGGACGATGAATGGAATGGGTCAAATGATGCTCAAATGAGCCCAGGGTCCTTAGAGCTTAGAGTTCCCGATATTCGTCTTGAAGGATAAGGGAAAACCCCGGAAAAACCCTTATCCAGGTAACACACCCTCACCAAGATTCAAACTCGGGACCTCTTGAATGTGAGGCAGACGCGCTGCCATCTACGCAACCGAGGCGGGCCTACCGCCTTCGCTAAAAGTATCACTTCCAAACTCGTTTACGTATTTGCGCAACAAAGCCGATTTAGTTGTTTTTGTGAATGACATTTCTTAATTTACTATGCACATGACCTGTTATATGCACGTTGTCACATGAAAATGCGTTGTATGACTAAAAGAAGAATACTGATTCCTTCAGCAAGCTGTGCTCTAACAGCTTGGGAAGCGGGGAATTTACCAATCACGTGCACATAACATTCGACGTCACTCCCAAATTTCTCTCGCAATTTCAACTACGCAGTGTTATTTCACCACGTCCTGTGGCTTCTCCCCTTTATACTAATAAGAATGAATTGCCTGAATTATAAAATGATGGCTAGAGGTGAAAATTTACTTTTAAATTTACATATTTTTATAAAGTAAGCTATTTTAATTAAAACTCATAAAATAAGTAAGGAAACTCCGTATTTCAAAAAAAAAAAAAAAAAAAAACGACATTTATAAGCATTTCGCTTAGATATCCGGGCTCTACTGATAACCAGGAACAGAATCTTTCGCTCACATTACCGGAATTACCCCATTGCATTCTGCAAATCTTAAATGTAGGAAGGCCACGCCGTGGCTCAGTGGGTAGACCGCTTGGCTCTCACCAAGGCGGCCCGGGTTCGATTCCAGGCGACCGCTAAGTAAGATTTGTGGTGGACAACACGGCGCTGGGGCGGGTTTTCTCCGGGATATCCGGTTTCCCCCGCCATCTCATTCCACCAGTGCTCCATCTTCATTTCATGTATCATCAGTGTTATCGCCTGCGGTGCCGTAAGTAAAAGCGAGCGTTGAACACTACACATTTCACATTTAAATGTAGGAAGGCATATCTGCTCATATGATAGAGGGACAGTTGGGCCACCTGGTATATTAGAAATAATGTAAGTGAGGAATGTCAAGCTACTATTCTACAAGTCCAAGTGAGTTAAATAACTAAGGGACAGATGAGTGGAGCCCTTCTGTTCAAGTTGCCAAGTTCGCTGAATAAGCCAAGATGCAAGATGCAGTTTCGTTGTTCAATCCTAGCATACACTGTTAACTTCCTTCGTCTTGAATACAAACAACATGGCGCATAACATCAACTACTGTTTATTATGTGATTCCAAATGGGAGTCCTACCGAGTTGTATTTCATTCCCGCTAAGTGGTGTGTTAGGAGCGCCAACCTAATCAATCTGTATGAAATTCTATTCCCGCTAAGACAAAAATTCAGATTTCGCAAATGTGGAAGGTAGAGAGTAATGTATCTAACATAACCATGAAAACCCCATACTTTTAGCTCCAATAGTTTTTTTTTTTTCTAATACAAATACCATAAATCGCGAGGTAAGCACTGTATAAATATCATTATTGGTTGGCATGTATGCGTGTACGTATATTTGTAATTACTCAGAACTGAAACGTAAATGTTTGACATGACGTGATAAAAGAATTACTTTGAATAAGTCAATTCGAGCGAGAGGAAACAATAAATTTCCTGCTGCCCTGGCAGAACGTGTCTGGTCACATTATATCTTTGTTTATGAATGGTTCGTAATCTCTATTTACTCTAGAGAGTTGAGAGTGGTTGGTGTGTATGTATGTACACATACTTTTCTTTACTCAGATCTGAAATGTAAACTACTGCATGACGTGATAAAACAATTACTGTGAATAAGTCAAAGTGTTGAATTCGAGATAGAGCAAACACTTCATTTCCTGTTAGCCTGTGGAATGCTGTATGCTTATATTTATGAATGAATGCTGGATAAGTAGTGTTTATTTACTCTGTAGAGTTCAGATCAATATCATTCAGTTGTTCTTTACACAACAGTAGAGTAAGAGTTAAATAGTGCAATAGCTTCTTGCGGTGAATTTAGTGGCGAGTCAAAAAGGCAATTATTGCGAAGTCAGGCTCCAAGTATTATTTTTAAGGTGTACAGGTTCTTCAAAAGATTGGGTAATGAGGAATATAGAAATCAGTTCGATTTCAAAAATGCTCAACGGATTACTGCTGAAGCGTGTGGTATAGGTAAAACAAGTATGTCCCGCATTTGGATTAGAAAAGCAGGTAATTCATAAACTATAATTATAGTTATAGTATTTTAAAACATATATAATTTGCGAAAATGCTTTTTCCAATTTTGATTTTGGCAACTGCATCGTTGTAGAAGTGTGTAAAATATAATTCGCTTACCTTACAACTAGCGCCAAGCAGACGTGCACGTTGTATAAGTGTGCGAGAGAGAGGGAAATATAAAAGGAGTGCGGTAACAAGCTGGCAACACTGAGTGTGATACTGCATCTGATTAGCTGGACTCTAGAACTCTTCCATTTGAAATACATAATAGTTCCTAGTTTCTTATCGCTTCCTTCTATTTTGGGAACTATTATTTTCATTTCAATTAATTATTATTTTAATTACAAGGAAGCAATAATGAACAACAAATTCGTTTTATGGCTTCTTAGGCGATTAAAGAGTCTTAATGATGGCTATTAAATTACAGAGCACGTTACATTTACAGTTTTTGGGAGGATAGTATTTTCATGGATAATGTCTTGTTAAACATGACTTAACTTCACGTTTTAGTACATGCGTTCTAAAACAACTGCTTGTGCGACTGTTGATACCGAATAGCAGTGTTTCAGCGGGATAATAAATGTGATGAGTGACTAATGGGTCTTGCCAACATTTACTGGTACTTAAATCAGAATTACGCGTAAGAAAATCAATTATTTTCAATACAAAGTAGTTTTAAGAATTCAGTATTTGGGCCATATTTCAGTGTCTTACTTTTAACGCGGATGAAGGAAGGAGAATTTACGAGATATTACCAAACATCAGGGAAATGTTATGGATGAAACATTTGAAACCGACGAAGGGAATCATACATTACATATCAGGACATGGACCGTATGATATGTACTTCAATCGAATAGGCAAAAAGGAAAATAGTAATTGTGATATCTGCAATGTTCCAGGCAACCTAGAGCATTCATTGTTTGAATGCAGTAAATATATATTCGAACTATTAACAAGAAGGTAGAACAAAACTACAAGGAAAACAAATATGGAATATAGTGAGGAAAGAAGAAGATTATAAACAGTTGGAAATTATGACAGAACTAGTATTCAATTTAGCCACGGAAGACTACAACCAGAACAGAGCACAACTACGGAATAGAAGGAGATAATACCCCAATACAATTGAGATCAACAAGATTTATACAGAGAGATGACATCAATTAACATCAACATCTATTGGAAGAGGATCAACATTCATAGGACCTTTATAAAGAGATGGCATCGTTTAATATTAATATTTATTAGAAGGAGATCAATATGAATTTATGGAGAAGGAAAAGAAACCCAAACGACACATGAATAAGCACTCAAAGATCGTCGAAGTTAACCAGGACCCTGGAGTAAGAAGAAATAACTAAAGAAAATACCTACAACTGTCAAGTAAATATTAGATGCACAATCAACATGGAGTGTCAACGAAATTTAATGGACTTCAGGATACAAGTTTGGGAATACTTCAGTTTCAGGCGCAAAATATTAGAAATAGGCCAGCAGCTTTCAGTCAGCATAATGCATTATTCAGATTAAAATTGTAATTTAGTTATTTATTAGAAAATGTACATAGTAATAAGGCTGCTGTTAGGTTAGATTTAGTTGTAAGGCCACTTGAGATAGGTTAGTTAATGCAGGCATAAGTTCTGTCTGCAAAAAGAAACCTTTTATTAATTAAATGTATATCATTTGTAATTAAAGAGCACAATAAGTCCAGGTTTAGACTCTAGACACCTGGACCTAGGCTCGCAGATTAAATTAGAAATAAAAAATGGCTTACTTTTACTGAAAATACTCTTGTTTCACCTTACGCTGCACCAGTCTTTAAATGCAATACTACTGTGTCAAGAAAGTTCTGGAATTGGTGGATGCTACACAAAATATGCATAATTCATCCAATTTTATTTAATCACCGTCAAAGTAGGCCCGTTCCGAAATTATACGTACATATATGTCAACTATTAATCTAATTATCAAAACATTTTAGGCATTTTTAATCTTAATTGTCACCACAAATTCTCCTTTATGTCTTTTATTGACAGAAAACTGGTCCCTCGAAGTGGTAACTTGGGTTCTGGAAAGAGAAAGAAGTCAACCGGAGCCAGATTAGATGAATACGTTGGTTGTTCGATGAGATTTTTTGAGATTTTGCCGGGAACTCGTTCACAGCGATGGTCTTGTAAGCTGGAGCGTTATTGTGGTGCAAAATTCATGCGTTGTCTTTCCAAACATCTGGTATTTTTTGCCGTATTTGTTCTCTCAACCGCCACATAACGCTCAGATAACAGTCTTTATGTAACGCCTGACCTTCTGGCAAGTAATTCCGAGTGCACGACACCAAGATAATCGACATGACTTTCAGTTTTGATTGAGGTTGACTGTTGATGGCCGACCAGAGCAAGACAAATCTTCCACCACATCTCAACCACTCAATTCAGCATAAGCCCTCGTAACATTTTCAGCGCTTCGGCACACGAAATACCATTTCCAATGCAAAATTTGAGACAGATTATTTGTTCAATGTTTTTATTCGTTGTAAAATCGCAACACGCCTTTGAGCTGCACTAAGAAAATTGAGCCACGTAAACAAACTAGATGACAGATGACAATCAAACTCCACTTGGGTATAAAGGAAACATATACCAATTTAGCGTCAACATAATTTCGAATCTCCTCTTATACGAGAATTTTATATGATCAATTCCCGGTATTTTCTTGACAGAATGTTTACTCCTTCTCGTATTGCTGCTGGTATTTTGCTAGCAACAGCTTAGATTCAAAGTTTCTGGCTCGAATTGGAATTTTATTAGCGTTTTCGCCCATATTAGCAGTCACAAATGTGTTTTTAGAAGCGAACGCTCGTCATAAGCACTCCGTCTAGATTTGTATCTCGTACAGTTACATCCAAGTTTCCTAGGAGTCGTTGCTAAGTTCATAGCGTAGGTATCAGGCTGGTGTGAGAATACTCCACCAAATGATTACGTCATAGACAGTTTAATATAATGTCGCATTGTTGTACAGCAGGCCACGGCCGACGCGTGGGCGGGGAGCTGGACGCTTGCCGAGAGAGAGAGGGAAACAGAGAGAGAGAAAGATACAGAGATAGTCTGGAATTTTCCGCTGCCATCGTGAATGTTGTCGAACGATCCACTGAATTCTAGAACGATGACTGGAGGTATAAAAGCCCGCAAAGGGCCAGTTGTCAGTCAGTTGCAAGTGAGCTGTTAATTGTGTGTGTGTGTGCAGCCATGCAGTAATTGAGAGTGTACCGCAGTAATTTCTTTACGTTTATTAAATTTTAGATGAGTCGTATTTTTTACACATCTGCTTCACTTTCGTACCTATTTTGAGGTACTCAAAATAGGTACGAAAGTGAAGCAGATGTGTAAAAAATACGACTCATCTAAAATTTAATAACTTTTCGCTTCACTGTGGTGTTCCAATACAGTTAAATCTCGATATATTTCTTTACGTTTGTTTACGAGAGACCTTGAAGACTGCTGTTTGTATGTCACGTCAATTTTACTGCAGCAAGGGGTGTACAACACGTCCTTTTACTGCAAAAGAGAGCATTTTAAATTTCTGCAAACAAACTTTCAGTTCTACGAACCCACAAAGTCAAAATAATCTAGTAATAATCTAATAATAACGTAAAATTTTGTGGGCCATATGCTTGTCACGATAACCGCACTGATAAATTTGTTTGCAATATTTTGCCTCTAGTCTCTGGCTTAGTAAACGGTTTGTGATTTCTAAGGCTACACAATCACTGGGAGGCAATCAACATGGGGGTCTGCAGTTCAGTTTGCCCTGATTGAGATATTTTTTCATGCTTTCCCCATTTGTCCTTGTAACTGTCTAATGCCGGGTAAATAGCCTTAACTTAGGCCTGGAACTTAGTGGTTCTCGCGTATTGCACTTCAAATGAGAGTTGGTTTTGTTTCCTAGATATGTAACCTTGAATTGCTAGGGCAAATAATTGGTTTTGGTTATTCTAGTCGTCCACCTTTATGCGTCCGCCTCCGAATTTCTTTTAATAGATTTGTTTACTGTCCAATAAATAGAGCTGAAAAACTTTTTGTACTTCCAAGGGATTTAGCATGGTGTTTCGTAGTATCTATTTGGGCATGAGATACCGACTATTATGCCCGATTTCACCAACATAGTTAAAATCGACGTTAACAAATGTAACGTAACAATTGTCACAGCGCTAATAAAGCTGTTAAATTTCTTGCATTTCACCAACCTGTTTTCTAAAAATGTTAACAAACCTGTGTTAACGCAAATAAACTTTTAAGTATCTCAGCTATAGGATGGATGAATCGTATTATTTTCTGAACGTACTCCGATGCGCTTTTGTTTTCATTTTCGTCTGCACAAGCTGAAAAATGGCGGATGAACAAAATCATAAATAAAGCCGCGAGACAAATTTCTCATCGATGGAGAAAGAATTGTTAATTAATTGGAGACGAAGTGTAAGGATATCGTGGAAAATAAGAGGACGCATGCGGTGAATGTCAAAGAGAAAAATGTTACGGGGAAAATATTGGAAACGAATTTAATTCAAATGTATATTTCACTACTAGAAGCACCAAACAACTTATCAGAATTAAGTAAATTTAAAACGAGGTGCGAAGAAGGACAAGTGACTTAAACGTTTCAAGACGGCAGGTGGACAGTGTATTATCCACATAATTCAGTGAATTATAAAATCACAAAGTTATTGATACTTGAAGCAAAGGCGAGTTTGTCATATTCCTTTCGATGCATGTTCTAACTCATTATTACGTAAATTTAAAACGAGGTGCGAAGGAGGACAAGTAATTTGAACGTTTCAGGACAGGAGGTGGACAATGTATTATCCACATAATTCAGTGAATTATAAAATCGCAAAGTTATTGATACTTGAAGCAAAGGCGAGATCGTCATATTCCTTTCGATGCATGTTCTAACCCAGTATTACGTAAATTTAAAACGAGGAGCGAAGAAGGGCAAGTGACTTGAACGTTTCAAGACGGGAGGAGGACTGTATTATCCACATAATTCAGTGAATTATAAAATCGCAAAGTTATTGATACTTGAAGCAAAGGCGAGTTCGTCATATTCCTTTCGATGCATGTTCTAACTCATTATTACGCAAATTTAAAACGAGGTGCGAAGGAGGACAAGTAATTTGAACGTTTCAAGACAGGAGGTGGACAATGTATTATCCACATAATTCAGTGAATTATAAAATCGCAAGGTTATTGATACTTGAAGCAAAGGCGAGATCGCCATATTCCTTGCGATGCATATTCTAACTCAGTATTACGTAAATTAAAACGAGGTGCGAAGAAGAACAAGTGACCTGAACGTTTCAAGACGGCAGGTGGACAGTGTATTATGTACATAATTCAGTGAATTATAAAATCGCAAAGTTATTGATACTTGAAGCAAAGGCGAGATCGCCATATTCCTTTCGACGTATATTTTAAACTCTCTTGTACCTCCGCAGTAACCTTCATAGTAACATGTTTCGACATTCTATACCTCCGTAAAAGATTTTCTTCGGATAGCTCCTCAAAATAATTTCTCCTCATAGGCCGTACTCTATTATGAATGCCATTTAGACGGTCTTAAATATAGCAAATAGACATCAACAGCTGACTTCATGCTCGCCATGTTGACTATTTACAGTTGTTAAGGACTTAACATCAGAAATTTGGCTTGTTAGTTAAACAAAAGATTTAACACGAGTGATACGCTAACACTTGGTGAATTGCAATTTTTGTTTTAACTATTGCTGAGCTCGTGTTAAGTCTTAACATCTGTTGGTGAAATCGGGCATTAGTCTTGTAGGCCTGTGTGAGTGGGAGCAGGAGCGGAAAGGGACTTCAGTTGAATAAAAGGAGTACAAGGAAAGGTGGAATATAAGGAGACAGAGAATGACAGATCCAGGAGCCACGACAGAGCAGAAGGCAACTTCCTAACATCGGTCCACCTGCACGCTCGCACAATCCTTTTACAGAGGGAGATCGGAGGCCGCCTTCTTTCGTAGTGGAGTTACTAGAAGCATCCTTTTTTCTTACCATGCAGTTCCGAGACACTTGTCGACACGCTGCAATCCTTATAAAAAAGAAATAATAACAAGAAAATGAAGTCAGAAGTGAGGTGAAATAAACGAACAGGAAATTCGGGGGATGAAAGAAACCTTCCCCCAGCATTCACCTAGGGAGCCAGGAAATCCCCGGGTCAGGAAGGCTGCAAGCCCTCGAAGTTTCGGATGTAGCACGCCCTATCACCAGCAACACCCTGCTCGTTAGGGATGTTTAACTGTGAACGTTTTCGAGTGGAAATCCTGGATGCTTCTATATAACGTGATACATACACTCATTATAAGTTCACCTGGATTTCTTCTCAACATAGTTGTCACAGGCCGAACATTCAAAATATAAGCGAACTTTAAACTAAGAATTGTGAAGCACAATACTGCAAGATATTTTCTGTAGTATTTTGTTAACATTTTAAAATAATTATATCCTTAAATGGAGGCAGTCTCTTGTCGGTATGTTGGGCTTTGTAGACTTTTCCCTTTGTGGCCTTTGTTCCATAATGTAATAATTCCTGATTCTCGCGAGCTGCATCTGCCTAATCTCTGTTCAAGAGCTTTGAAGTGCTTGAAATCTATAGACGAGCACCGGTATTTCTTGTGTTCTCGACCAGCCAGTCCCTGATAATCAGCTTAACTGGTCCTCGTGACAACCCCATGTTAGTTCAGGTTCAATAAAATGTTGCTCAGGTCTCTTCTCAGCAGCTTCAACTGCTCTTTCGCTGCCCACATGCCGCGGACACTTCTGCTGAATTGAACTTTAGATAGCCAATGCTGTGAGAGACCGCCTGATATGTTAAAACCAATTTGGAGTTAACCAAACGATCAGTCAGGATTTTTAGGTGTGCCTAACTAAGGGAAAGTATAAGATTTCTTCTATTGTAATAGCACCTCCTTATGGCAATGATTTCCACATGAAAGCTCATGGCATATTCGCTCAAGCAAAATTCAGGCTTGATACCATTAACTTCCTATATATTAGATTGGTGCAGAAGTTCTTAACACTTTCGTTTTGTGAGTGGGTGCTCCTATTACAAATGGTATATTTATTGATGGTCACCTTTTATGTGAAGTTCAACTGTTGGGGTTTACATAAGGCAGATTGTTATTTGATGAGAGTAAATACAGCTGTAGACGTTAGAAAATGGACGGTCACGTGGACAAAGTGGAACATTTCCGACATTTGTCCTCTTTAAATTAATAGAGGGGCGAAACCAGTAGAGGCATTCAGAAACACTTGCGCCTTGTATGGGGACAACGCTATCGGCGAGAGCACAAGAAAATAGTTTTCTCGTTTTAGGGAGGGCCGTTTTGACATGAGTGATGTACTCGTTCAGGACAGCCCATAGGATTTGATGAAGAGCCTCTAAATGCACTAATCCACAACCCGCCATTGTGCTCGAGAACTGGTAAATGTGATGAAGTGTGGCCATTCCGCCATCGTTAGACTTTTGCATTCAATGGCCAGTATCCAAAAAGCGGGTGGCCCGCCTCGGTAGCGTGTCTGCCTCACGTTCAAGAGGTCCCCAGTTCGAATCTTGGTCAGGGTGAGTTACCTGGATGAGGCGTTTCCGGTGTTTTCCCTTATCCTAAAAGACGAATATCGGGTAACTCTAAGCTCTATGGACCTGGGTTCATTTAAGCATTACTTCATCAGTTCCACTTATCGTCCGATATGACTTAACGTTGGAGGACGTAAGTTACAAGAAAATAAGCTGGTGTATGGATAGCACAAGCTCCAACCCACGATTGGCCATATGTGTAAATTACCCCAGCGTCCCAGCGTTGGCAGACTCTTTTAAATAGTGAAAGCAAATATATTGTTGAATACATTGTTGCTTAACAATGCGTTTTATGTGTTTAATGAAGTTATTTGGTTAGAAGTTTAAGAAATCCGCTATGGACTTATGCACCAGCCTGATTCACTTTATTATCAGTTACTCCAGAAACTCTACAGCAAAAGCAAAAGTTGATCTCACCAATTTAATTTAATGAAAAGCTCTTTTTTTAAGTTATATCGGACGATGAATAAATTTGGTGAAATGATGCTCAAATGTGTCCAGGGTCCATGGAGCTTAGAGTTACCCGACATTCGTCTTGAAGGATAAGGGAAAACCCTGGAAATAACCTTATGTAGGTAACTCACCCTGACCGAGATTCGAACTCGGGACCTCTTGAACGTGAGGCATACACGCTACCATCTACGCTACCGAGGCGGGCTAATAAAAAGCTTAGATTTTACTATAGTAAAGCATGCCGCACTAAATATGTAAATAAAATAGAAAGAATGACAATACGAGAGAAAATAATGGTTGGAAAAAGTTAGATAGCGATATATAGACAAAGTCTGACGTGTAGAACTCACATGAGTTTCTCCATCCTTTTCAAAGCTATTCTTACAAGCACTTGTTACTGTATCCAAATTAATCGAAATAAGTGTTTTCAAAGATTGCCTTATTGATAATCTACTTCTGGGAGCAAGGGAATGTGGAAATAAGTAGGTTTCAAGTAACTGTCAAATCTTTTAAAGCTATTCGCTAATCAACAGATTTGAAATTCTGTCCTCTTTGCATATCCTAGAGATAAAAATATTACCTCCCATTTGAGAAAATTGGGAAGTTCAAATGACAACAAGGAATATCTTCGAAGCGGTTAACTCCACATCAAGATCTACATTTTTTGTATAGTAGGATGTTGCAAGTATACCTATCTCTTATGGCTAACAATTATGTAAAAGCGACTTCTAAGAACATGCCCAGTAAACTCAAGATATACATTTGTCATTAAAATATCTGAAACATACGGTATTTTAATCAAAATCGCAAGAGCCATTTTTGAGAAAATCAAATGTTTCAAAAATGTTCCATGTAAAGGGCATAGTTTCTATTTTTGAGTTATGTTATTCAAAAAGGCACACGCACACGGATAGTGCGCGCGCACACGCGCACATACGCGCGCGCACACACACATACAAACTTCTTTTTTTAAAATTCTTTCTCTGCATTCAGGATTTCCCCAGTGAATTTTTGGGTGGAATGCAATACTTTACCTAATTACTGTAAGTGTAGTATAGAAATTAAAAATGAATAGAAAAACAGTGGAATCCGATGTCTGACAAAAGTGTTTGAGGTAGAGGAGGAAATCAAACCACTGGCTCAAGCACGTTACAACAAAATGTTTTGCTACGTATTTCCACCTAAATGGCATTAACGAAAATGTTTCCAAACAAATACTTTGTAAACTCCAGGTCAACTAATCTACAGACGGGTGCAAATTATTAGACTCAATGGTGAAAATTTTAACATGTGCCGTTTATTTTCTATTTATTTAACAGAAATAATATTACAATTTTTTTTTTCAACTCTTAGTATTTCGTATGCATCCCTTTAGCCTTTATTACCATTTTGATGCGTTTAGGCATGCTTTCTACAAGGGTGGAGCACTTTTCCTTTATTTCTTCATCTCTGTGACAAATGCTTATCAGGCCCTCAATACGCTGAACTTTTGTTGTTATTTTCAATTTTTTCAGTCTCTGTTTAACAATACCCCACAGATTCTCTATTGGACTTAAATCAGGGCTATTCCCCAGCCATGGTAGTACTTTTACATTGTTTTCTTTGAGGAACTGGGTTACAGATTTTTCCCTATGGCAGGAAGCACTGTCTTGCATGAACACAAAATCACCATTTGGAAACGATTCTTTACTTTGCGGAAATAGTCTTGTTTCTAATACACTTTTATACTGTTTCTGCTCCAGAGATCCCACAAATATGTATAATCTTCCAGGTCCATGGACAGACATACAACTCCAGACCATTTTTGATGTTGGGTGCTTTACTCTTTGATCGACACACTGAGGGGAAAATGCTTCTTTATCTGTCCTTCTCACATATTGGCTGCTCTCTTCACATACTTCAAACATGGATTCATCTGAGAAAATTACCTGAAACAATAGAAACCTCTATTAATATTAAACAGTTTTAAAATTGCTCAAAGACAGTATAACAAAACCGGCAATGAGAGAAACAAAGTTTGGGCTGTTTATTTCATTTCCATAAAATTTACATGTACATATTTTAATTTTATGCTATATACAATTTTCATACTATTTACCGTTCTCCAAAATTCCACTGGATGTTTCTGCATCTCTTTGGCCCATTCTAAATGTTATTTTGCCATTGCAGGTGTCAGTTTAGCCTTTTTACAAGGCCTGCGTGCTGGTAAACCTGCTTCACATAATCTTCTGCGAACTACTGAGGCTGATATTTCTGTACCGTACTGCTTTAGTTGATTACTGAGGTCAGCGCTGGTTGCTCTTCTATTTTGTTTTGCCACCTGCACAAGTTTTCTTTGCATCCTTGGTGATAGCTTTCTTTTCCTCCCGCATTTTCCATCCCTTTGTGAGGTCAACGTCTCACCGAATGTTAAAGCTTGATTAATGCGACTAACAGATTTTTGTGAAATACACAATTTCTTAGCTATTTCACGTTGTGAATAAAGAGTTTCCTTCAAAAGACTCTCAGTTACAGCTACTTTCCTTGGGGATAAGTCAGCAGTTTTACACATAACCTCACTTTTGAATCAATGTGAATGCTAAGGATAAGATACACGATGTTACCTGGCTTGAGATCAATTAATAATAAATACGGAGGATATATTAGCCATAAAACACAATAAAGGCAAATATTAACAATCTTCAGTTACTACATTCACCAAATGAAAGCATCACCAAACAGTTGGATTAACAGACATGAAGAAAATGGCTGCTCTTAATTCAGAGCTACCACCATATTACCATAAGTAAAAGAAAAATCCCCCAGCTATTGTTAAGAGAGAAATTTCATTGAATATGCCTCATATTATAGCAAGGAAAAGAATTACGACAAATTGAAATAGGTTACGGCGGTAAATAACTATTATTTTGAATGTTAAACTGAAGCAAAGTAAAAAAACTTGAATGGGTCTAATAATTTGCACACGTCTGTACAATTACCTAGCGTTATTATACTACACGAGTGTACTCTTTCTCACTAACAGTATATATATATGTTAACTAACTTCGGTTGTTAACCGGTTTTTAAACCAAAGTCGAAGTAATGTTCGGCAACTAAAACTTTCGACAATTAGCTTTCAAGCATACTTTTGCAGTATTGTAGCGATTTCCTTGAGAGAAAATTTCAGTTTAATATTTAGGGTTATTCTTAAGAGTCAAAGAACAATTACTGCATTACAAGCAGACAAAGCAATTCGTGCTCTCTAGGTCTTATTACACGCTCATTTCGCTTTATTTCCCTCTCCGTCCTTTTCTTCTGAAGCACTGAGGCATTTTATTCCTGCCGATAACATATCTGACACGGTTGTCTCCCTTCATTAAAATGGATGAGAGCTAGCGACGAGAAACAAAAGCGAAATCAGGAGTGGTGAAGGGTCAGAGAGACTTCTGTCGATTTTCGGCAATTCATACGAATGGAGACCTAATTGTTGTCTGATCTTTCTTTAAAGGTAGTCCCACCCTGAGTCTGAAAATTGACTTTGTTCCCCATGCTTGAATACAGAAGCAATCAGAACATTTCCTGGGACCTCCATGAAGTTTATTGATCATTTTTGGGATAAACTTTACTTATAAGCAATCATACCTGTGTAAGGCCACCGGCATGCAACACACTTGTAAGAACAAGGTGACACAGGTGTCTCAATCTTATTACCGTGAATTACAGAGCAACAAACTGTTATGTAATTTTTTCAGTTTCTAATAAAACAACAGTGCTGTATAGAGAACAAGAGGATGACGAATAAAATTCTCGTCAACCAGAGCAAGTATTTGAACAAATTACTATCAATTAATACCCGTCCGGATGAATGGCTTCATTAGAGGCTTGAAGGGGCCAGTGAAGCTATCCAGAGTTCTATAGCTTAACTTCTACGTGGCAAGTTATCAATGATGACTTCCCTGTTGCCTGTACAGAGTTAACATGATTGTAATCAATTCATCTAATTAAGATTTTTTACTTTTTATGGAGAAACAGATACAGGCCTGTACAGCGGAATTCTAAAAGAAGATCTCAATATATTATAAAAACTGTCCATCATTTTAAAAAGGTTCAGCTCGACGACTCTTAAGAAATACCCGCTTCCCAAATATACATTTACGAAAACGAATTTATTTAAAATTAATTTGTCTAATGATTTCATTAAAACACATTTATAATAAATTTTCATATTTAAGTCTCTGTAACATATGTGTATAGTCACTCATTGAATTTTATAGGGCTATAAATATAAAAAAAAAATAAGCACTTAATTAAGCTTAATGTGCAAAAAGTGTATAAAAACCCTGTTTCGAGACATATTCTAGTTGCGCTTCCAAAATTTTAAGTAATGATCTTTTTTGCCCATTCTTTTATTTATCTAAGGGAAAGCACTGTTTGTATAATACAGAGGTCTTTAAATATAATCTGACTGGGGATAGAGATTATAAGAGGCATTAAGTTATCGATTTGCTTCGGTCGGGAAATAAATCAGTGTTTCTGTGCTACTTTCCGGTTGGGCATAAGTTGGCTAGCATATGAGACTTGTTACACACACTATCAGAATGATAAAACAATTATCAATATAAATAATAATTTCTTGCTGTTCAAGGAAAACGACAAACGTTTTACAAGGAAAGGGCACTGTAAGTTGCCCCTTTCTTCACTAAGATTGCTGGTAGCACTTATAAATATATTTAACTCACTGCTGTTGAAATATACATATGGTATTACCTGTAGGATTCAGGCAAAGTACTAAGACTGAAACATCAATTCAAACAAACAATATGAGTATGGAAATACTATTAGGTACAATTAATGCAAATTAATTGTTCTTTCACACTAGCCGTGTGTAGGACGCACTATGAAAGAGTAGAGCCAGACTGAAAAATTCAATGCCATAGCCGGGATTTGAACCACGGATCTTCTGGTTTCCGTCCAGCCGGTCTAACCATTTGAGCTACTATGGCCAACGTGCCAACATGACATTGTACCCATTAATTGTACCTAATAGTGGTCCGAACTCTAAAGCCCGGGTCTTAAAGTACTTACAGCATCGTAAGTCGCCATTAAGGTAGTTATCTCAAGTGTTTATGAGAACTCCTAGTGGTTTACCGGGAGAAACACGAGTCAGTTGGAGAATTTAATGTCATAGCGGCGCGTTGGCCATAGTAGCTCAAAGGTTAGAGCGGCTGGACGGAAACCAGAAGATCCGTGGTTCAAATCCCGGCTATGGCATTGAATTTTTCAGTCTGGCTCTACTCTTTCATAGTGCGTCCTACACACGGCAAATGTGGAAGAACAATTAATTTTCACAAACACTACCGCCTGAGCCATCCCGTTCGGTTCCCATGTAGTTTCCTCAAAGTTATTGTTAGTTCCTTTCTAAACAAAATATCGCTAAAGCATGGTCAAGTATAATAAATAGCTTCTATCTGCTCTAACGTGACAGTATGTTGAAAAATAACTTCTCTAAGCAGTAGTCATGTGATACGGGACATAATCGGAAAATCAGCACATACAAAGTGCTTCGTGTGTGAGTGTATGAAGTACAGGAAGCAGGTTATTTTGGACGTCATTGTATCCAGGAAAGTACAACTGTCAATGTGTCTAAGTATTGTTTCTGAAGAACAATACCCAGTATCGTATTCTGTGAGAACACAGCACACACACACACACACACACACACACACACACACACACACACACACACACACACACACACACACACACACACACACACACACACAGAGAGAGAGAGAGAGAGAGAGAGAGAGAGAGAGAGAGCAGATATCAATGACTCTTTGTCAATATTACGATTAAATATCGGAATCTTCAGAGACTGCTATACAAAAGTGATATGACATGCACAGATTAAAACTTTATGTACTCGTACTAATGCCATTTCGTCAGTAACTTTAAATCGCGTAACATGAGCCTTTGTTCACACTGCACAGGAAAACAATTTAGAATTACTTATACTGGACTGGACTAAGTTACGGCGGGGATTCGGCACGATGGTCCAAACTTGGTCTATTGCACCTGTACCCTCATGTGGGGCACCCCCAGGAGGAAAGATGAGACAAGAGAAGACAGAGGGCGACCTTAGAAAGAACCACGAAATTGACGAAGGCTAGGTCCCTACAGTTTACCAGTTGGAAACTCCCCGGCAGGCCAGTACAACCGACGTCCCACTCTATTGTGGTCTAGAAACGGCCCCACCGGACCGGGTTCTGAGACCAGACAGTCCCACTGGAGGAGTACGTTTCGGCAAGAGCATATTCTTCTGCCATGCAACGCCGAGACGCCCACCAACACTTCTGTCCTGAAAGAGAGCATCAGATAAGAGATGATGTGAAATGATAATGGAAATGAAATGGAGGGACAGGAAATTCGGGGGATGTAATTAAGCTACTCAGCCTGGCGACCCGGGAAAAGCCCCGAAAACAACCCATGGGTCTGGTAAGTCGTCTACTGGAGTCGAACCCGGGCCTCTCGAATGCGAGCCACAGACGAAACCAACTGAGCCATCCTGCTGGGTTAGATCCCTTCATTCTACATCTTCTTATAGCCCTTCTTATTAGTAGGGGTCACTGAATATTGAAGCGTTACAGTAGTCATGCTTCCTGAAACTGTCAATTGCGAGCTACTGACGATTGTCACGAAGAAATGAACTAAATTTGAAAAATGATCATCCACGTCACAAGAAATAAGTCTAGTATAGTTATATCATGGAATGTCACTCACACTTAAATAAAAAATCATTTTCTTCATGTTGTGTATTCAACATACGTACGAGGGCAGTTCAATAAAGAATTATCACATTTTTCTTTTTTTTTTTTTTTTGGAGGGGGGGGCAACGTAGCTTTACTCTTCCCCATAATTTTGATGGTCCTTCTCAAAATAGTCTCCCCTGATGTCATGCACTTGTCCGAGCGTTTCTGCCGGTCTTCAAAGACATGCTGGAAACCATTTCTTGAGAGATCCTTCAAAATCGCCTCCACAGCCTTCACCACAGCTTCTGATGATGGATAATGCCTCCCACAAAGGCGTTTCTTCAAGTTAGGGAATAGAAAAAAGTCACATGGGGCTAAATCCGGACTATAGGGAGAGTGAGGAATGCACTTCACGTTGATTTTTGCAAGATATTCAGCAACAACATTGGCAATATGCAGACGCGCATTATCGTGGTGCAGCATCCAGCCTGCTTCATGAAAATGTGGTCTTTTGCGCCTGATATGGACTTGCAATGTTTTCAGGACATCACTGTAGTATTGTCCAATTACTGATGTGTGTGCAGGTACAACATGCTGATAAACCATTGCATGAATATCTAAGAATGAGATGTCCATAACTTTCCCACCAGAAGCAACCACTTTTACCTTTTTGTGGTTTGGTGATGAAGGAGATTTCCACACTGAACTTTGCTGTTTGCTCCCAGGATCAAAATGATGTACCCAAGTTTCATCAGTAGTGATTACGTTTGAAAGAAACTCCCGATCTTCCTTTAACATCAACTTTAACTATATGTTAGCTCCATTGCAGCGGTAGGCGATACTGAACATGTCTGAGCTTGCCTGGTTCTTATAGGTGGGAACCAGGAGTACCAACAATGAAACTACTACGGCGTGTTTGTTTCACATTAGGCTCACAGAATATAATAAGATTGAATTTTAGTGCGAAAAAGTATGACCGTAAAAAATTATGATCTTTCTTTGTTGAACAGCCCTGGTATTTAGAATGTTACACACAAATGTTAAAACCATATTTTTCATACATTTCTTTGTAGTTTCCTCGTGTATTTCGTGATGCAAAACAAAAAGGGATATATTTTTCCCTACATCCTAAATCACATTAACTGCTTCTCTCCAAATGCATAATTCCTACTGATTCAAGTTTCCTTATTGAATCAGAGAGGAAACACAGATTTATCAAGAAATACTTACAACTACAGAAGCAGCTTTACTACTGGCCTTTTGTCCATAATGCTAAATAAATCGCCTTTCATTTGAAAAGTAGAAGTTAGTATTTTCTTCCTATTCGTTACATTATTATATCCTACATAACGTAAATGCGCAGTTTCTATTATTTTTTTCTTTTTTCAAATTCACAACGATAAAATGCTCGAAGCTATATAAAATAATATGTTTTAAAAGCCTACAGAGATCAAATTCTTATGGGAAAATTTTATGTAAAGATAAATAGAGAAAATACAGAAAACATTTTGCTGCGTATAATAAGGTGAATAAGTTAACTTAATAATATAATAAAATCATTTTTGTTATAACAGTTTAAACTAAATATTATGACCTAACAATATTATTAATGCCTCGTTTTACATAATAAAATTAGAAATTATATTTACGACAAATCATCAGAAGCATGGTTGAATAGTTTTGTATGCAAGAACAGCAATAAAGTAAAAAAGAAGTAGTAACTGGTGATTGGATTGTTAAAATCAACAAATGTTAAACCTTTATTTTGCGTATAAAAGTTTTCTGGATTACATTTTTTTTCAGTTTTCTACATTATGACATAATATAAATCAGGCTACTTGCGATTTTCTCGTACAATACTGCTGATCAACCTGCCAAGTATAAGTAGTACTTATGTGTCAATATTCAGACATTCCACTTGGAATTTTTTGTTAAAGTAGATTCACTTTCGAAAGAAAGTACCATCATACGTGTATATCTTCAGATTCTCTTATAGTAAAGAATCAGTAGATTCGATAGATTCCATCGGGGCATTCTGTAAACGTATTCCTTTAGACTAGTAGCACATGTTTACTAAAATTATATACCGTTATATATAATAAATAAAGAGGTATTGATTATGGAAACATGAAGCAGTTGAATGGTGAAGGGGGATACGATGTTAGATTATAGATGGAACCAAAGAACGCTAAGAAATGCGAAGATACACGTTGTGTGACAGGACAGTGGAATAAGAGAATGTGATAAAATAAAAAGGAAAAGGGGGTAGTGATGAGTGATAAGGTGTAGTGATTAAATAAATATTGGTTTACCTTAACCGGCAAGAAAGGTGGGAAAGAAAGGTATTAACGTGGTAAGAGTATGCTTAAAAATAAAAGAAACGTTATATAGAAGTTGGTAAAAAGACTGGGTTGGAAATAATACGAGGCGTGTCCGTAAAATAAGGTCTCCAATTTTATTTAACACAGAAAACATATTTACTGTCAATGAATGTTACATTGATGGAAAGGCGGAACTTACAGCTATTTTTCAACATAATCACAATGGCGATCAAAGCACTTTTTCGTGCGGTGTGGCAGTTTTTGTATACCCTTGTCATAGCACTCTCCCGCCAAGTTGCGCAGGTAGCGCTCAACCTCGTTTTTCAAAAGATCGTCGGTCTAGTAATGTGTTTCCACTTCAACTCAGAAAACAGGTGATAATCACTAGGTGATAAGTCTGGACTGTAGGGAGGATGGGTGAGGATGTCTCATCCGAACTGGGCTAAGAGACCAGCCGTTGCATGTGCAGTATGGGGACATTGTCGTGACGAGAGCGTTCATTAGTTTCTGGTGTTGTGTAGTGCACCTAGGCTTCATCGTCAGTGACAATTGAATCCAAGAATTCCTCGCTCTGCTCTGCATAGCGCTCCAGGAATCGGTGGGCCGCTTCAACGCGTTGCCGTTTATGATCTTCGATGAGCATTTTGGGAAGCCACCTCGCACACACCTTGCGATAATGCAAATGTTAGGTCAAAATATTGTCAATCGTAGTCTTACTGACTTCCGAGATGAGTTCGCACAGCTCGCGAACTGTCACACGCCGATCTTTAAGCATTTCTTGCTCCACTTTTGCAATTGTTTCGGCTGAAACCGAAGGCCGACCAGAACGCTGTTCGTCAGGGACGTCTGTGCGTCCGTCTTTGAACTCTCTGACCCACTTTCACGCGTTTTTGACGTCCATGCACTGAGTCCCATAGACTTCGCATAACTGACGATGAATTTCAGTGGGGGTGGTGCCCTTGGCACTCAAAATACCGATCACTGCACGTAACTCGAACTTGGCGGCGGAACTGATAGGAAGCTCCATTGCAAACGGCTGCCCAGCCAAGACTACTGGTTGCAACGGGTCCGTTGTGATGGGGATTTGAAGGGTTGAACCCAAGCTAGACGCCAGTGTTTCCGGATCTCGCGTAACAGCGTTCCTCACGGTTCCAGCGCCTTGGAGACCTTGCTTTACGGACACGCTTCTATAATATCTGGTAATAAACCTTAAGTCAGGGAAAAATGCAATTTCGGTAATTAGAGGAAAATTGATGTAAGTTAGACAAAGTGAAGTTAGACATAGAAGCGAGGTTATAATGGAATAGTAAAATCGAGTTAGAGAAGATTAGGGAACTATGTAATGAAAATAGACGAATAAGAGCGAAATAGCGGCAATAAGTTGAGAATGTGGGAAGGTGAATATAGAGAGGAGATAAAAATTGAATTCAAACTGCAGAGAAGGAGCAGGATAGAATGAGAAATAAATGTACCCAAATGGAAATTGAAGAGGGGGAGGGTCACCATATAAAATATAAGCAGGTGTTGAGCTCTATGGGACCCTAAACTAAACTTAAATTACTCCAATTAAATGAAAACTGTAATACCTGTAAATATAAATGTAATCAAATCTTCTTAATAAATGCATTCTTCCATAGATGGCATAAGTAACTTTATCATCATGTAGTCGTGGTGAGTTACGAATTTGTAGCACATTGCAGATATGTAATCTTGCCTCGAGAGTAACATGAGATAACACATGATTATTACCATTGTTATTAATATTATTATTTATTATATGCTATAATTAACCATTATAATTATTAAATTGTCCTACGAACTAGCAATAATATGACAAGTAAGATCAATGCAATGATAATACACTAAATCAGTAGTGTTAACGGAGTGGACACGAGGTTTAACCCATCCCATTTTGTTCTTCGGTTCTCTGAGAGAAACACTGTCTTATCCAAAAGTTCGACCATATGTAACATAATAATGGAGGGGGCAAAAATAGGGGAATAACATCTATTCTATCCTTTGCAACATTGCAGTTGTTACAGCTGCTCATACTGCGTTAGTTTTATTCATAAGGTGACTTATGTTAAGAGATGATTCTTGGTGAACACCAGCACTTTCATAGCTAATAGAAAGTACTCAATATGAATAGGATACCGCATCTAGGAGACACTTGTGACGTGTTATGCCTCAAATCTACTTAATAAATTCATTCTTTCATAGAAGGCGTGAGTAACTTCATGATCATGTAGTCGTGGTGAGTTACGAATTTGTAGCACATTGCAGATATATAGACACTTGTGACGTGTTATGCCTCGACCGGATGCTCTATCTCCCATATCTATGTGGGATGCCCATGCCTCGACCAAATGCTGGATCTCCCATATCTGTGTGGGATTCCCATGCCTCGACCGGATGCTGTATCTCCCAAATCTGAAGTCATATCAGGCGATGAATGGAATGGGTGAAATGATGTTCAAATGAGCCCGGGGTCCATAGAGCTTAGAGTTACCCGACATTCGTCTTTCAGGATAAGGGAAAACACCGGAAAAAACTTTATCCAGCTGACTCACCTGGACCGAGATTCGAACTCAGGACCTCTTGAACGTGAGGCAGACACTCTACCACCACGCTACCGAGGCGGGCTCTAATCGGATGCTGTATCTCCCAAATCTGTGTGGGATTCCCATGCCTTGACCGGATGCTGTATCTCCCAAATCTGTGTGGGATGTCCATGCCTCGACCGGATGCTGGATCTCCCAGATCTGTATGGGATGCCCATGCCTCGACCGGATGCTCTATCTCACAGATCTGTGTGGGATGCCGATGCCTCGACCGGATGCTGCATCCCACGAATCTGTGTGGGATGCCCATGCCTCGACCGGATGCTCTATCTCCCAAATCTGTGTGGGATATCCATGCCACGACCGTATGCTGTATCTCCCAAATCTGCGTGGGATGTCCATGCCTCGGGAACGGACGACTTAGGAGATAAGACAGCAGAGGGTAGTGTCCCTACAGTTTTCAGATTGAAACTCCCTAGCAGAAGCTCCACAAGCTCCTTTGCCCCGTTGCAGGTCTCTAGTGGAGACAAGACCGTCCTCGATCCGGAAGACCAAAGTTTACAAAGAGCATATTCCGTGCCATGCAACGCCCAGATTCTCGCCAAGATATGAGTGTACGAAAGGCAAGATGAATGAAGATGAAATGAAAGAGAAGTGAAGTGGGATGGGAAGTGAGGTGAAATGGAGGGACGAAAATTTGGGGGATGTAGTTAATCTTCACATTTACCTAACGACCCGGGGAAGCCCATGGCCAGTAAAGTTGCCGCGAGGATTGAAGCTTTGACGCCCCGAATGCGAGTTGCACATGCTACCGCGGCCCCCTTTGCCCGGTGGACAACCCCTAGCAATAAGCCATTTTTTCAACAAGTACTCCTATATCTGCAACAGCGACTTTCTCTTACAATATTTGTCATTATCTATGTTCATGGGAGCATTGACGTGCGCTGATTTTGCGCTGATTTTGTGGTTGAAGCTACCATAACTACTAAATACGCATTTTTTTTAATTTTCGTCCGCCCCAACATTAAGTTGTATCGGACGTGAATAAATTGCGTGAAATGATGCTCAAATGAGTCCAGGGTCCATGGAGCTTATAGTTACCCGACATTCGTCTTGAAGGATAAGGGAATACCACGGAAAAAACCTTATCTAGGTAACTCACCCTGACCGAGATTCGAACTCGGGACCTCTTGAACGTGAGCAGACATGCTACCATCTACGCTACCGAGGCGGGCTAAATACGCATTTGTTTGTCCACAAAAT
>CM060953.1:90758074-90932234 GCA_030765055.1 Mantis religiosa
ATAGTAATAATAATAATAATAATAATAATAATAATAATAATAATAATAATAATAATAATAATAATAATAATAATAATAATAATAATAATAATAATAATAATAATAATAATAATAATAATAAAACGAAGATTTACATAGCCATATATATAAATTGGTGGAGTATCAATAATCTAGCGTGAGCCAAATCATCAGAGTTCTAACTGTAGGTCATTATTTTAAACAATTTGAAGAATTGGTAATTTCCTGTATATGCTGATACAATATACGCATTTGATTTAACTTGTCCCATGACTGAAGAAAGAAGAGAAGCAGGTAGTCATCCATCTCTCTTTGCTTATGGGAAAGTGAGAGAGTTTCGATTCAAGTATCAATGGACTTCCGGCGTTTCTACCCGTAACACGTTTTTTACCGCCTTCCCCCATCTCCGTACATAGTGGAAACAACCTTCCTCGAGACAAGTAAACCCACGTAACTGTAAGGAATGTTCTCTTCGTATTACTCGACAGAGCTTCGAGGCGTATCGACCTAAGTGACCAGCGCTGTGATCGTCTCTTATGAGGCCTTATCTGGTCGTTTAGAAGAGTGAAATATTAGTAAGTTGATGTACAGTAAGCTACGAAACACAAATAGAGCGATTGGAAGCTGTGTTTGTCTATATGATATGTTTTCTCGGGCCTGCCGATGTATGACACGTTGCTGTCCAGAAGACATGATTACATCTGAACAGACTATACATACACTGGACTCGCCGTTTATGTGCGATAAGCCGAGGTAAACATCTCTGTGTTGCGAATTTTTCCCGATACGCTTTCTCGCTTTGCCATGTAGTAAAGTCTGTTTAGCCAACGTGTGTGCAGTTCCCAGTCAAAGGGACCTCAAAGAACCTGACCTTTCCGCCCACTAATGACCGTCATAAATCTATCTCCACACTTCAGAAATGGAACACTGACGTTGGGGACCAATAGCAACCCCTATTTTCTGTAAGTGACAGTTGCATGTCTACTCCGCGTGGAGTCTCAGTTGCCAAAGTTCCAACTTCCAGTTGTTCTGTTTCATTAGGTGCAAGACGGTGATGTTAAAATGTTGCAACCTTGTAGAGGGGACCGTCAGGAGGAGGGTCCATGTTGTAAAACGATTATGAGGGTTCCTCAAAGTAAGCGGCCGCCGTGCACTTGCGTTGAATAGACAGACTTTACGTACGCTGATCACAATGTTATCGTAGTATCCTATCATGGTAGCGCACGATGTCCTTCGGAACATGCTAGCCTCTGGTGCCCGAGGTCGAGGCCTCTGAGCAAAATTGAGGATACCCATCTGTGAAAATTGGTCAAAAAGTGCAGAAAGCGACAAAAACCTGTTTTGCATAATTAAATAGAGTAATCCGTGTACTTCAATTTCCTATTATTTTTAATACCACGTACCCCTTTAAAAATTGTGGCATATGATTATTTAAGTAGGTCACTCTAAGTGGGCGCAGTGCTTTATATATCACCTATTTTGATGATTTTCTCCTATTTTTAATTTTCAGCGCTTTTTAGGATATAAATTGCTCCACACGATGCAACTTACAAAGTAGAAGATTGAACATTTTTGTGCTTGGGTAAAAATAGTTCCAAAGGAAATTGATGAGATGATTTTTTTTTTTGTCACCAGTGTTTGTGCAATTAAATGACAAGACACATTTCACAAGTAAATATTAAAAATTAATAAAAGGAGAATTGAATAATTTTTTTATCTTAAACCAAGGGTCAGATTAAAATTGCATCATGTGGAACAGTTTAATCAAATGACAATAAAACACTATAAATATATTAATATCACAAGAACCATTTTGGACAAAGGCCTGAAAGTTGGTTTGTAAACTATTATATATTTCAAATGGGAAGATGTTTGTCCTTGAGCGCTACTAAAGTGAGCAACCAATCGGAGTCCTGCAGTGTTGTATTGCATTCCCCTATTCGCGCTAAGACAAAAATTCAGATTTTGCAAAAACTGATCCATGAGGAAGGAGAGAGTAATGCATTTAACATAACCGTAAAATTCCCATATTTTTTTTAGCTCAAATAGCTAGTTTTCCTAATACAAATAAATAAAACAGAAACCATTATAACAGTACATTGTGACGTAAGCACTGTAATGAATACCATTATTGGTTGGCATGTATGCGTGAACGTATATTTGATATTACTCAGAACTGAAACGTAAACATTTGACATGACGTGGTAAAAGAAATATGTACTTTGAATAAGCCAAGGTGTTTGTTAAATTCGATGAGAGGAAACGATACACTTCTTGCTAGTCTGGCAGAACGTGTCTGGTCACATTATATGTTTAAGAATGGTTCGTAATCTCTGTTTATTCTAGAGAGTTCAAAGCAGTGCTATTCAGTTACTCTTCCACGAAAAAGTGTATAGCTGGATCAATTAGACGCGACCCCCCCCCCCCCCGCCCCGCCCTCGCCCTTACTACTGCTAGACAAATCTAATAGAGTTAATGTGGGCTCAAATTATGTAGCAAACAGAAATAATATTTTTAAACTGACTGACGTTGAACGACTTATTCACGAAGAAATTGTCAAGGAACAGAACAAGACTGGAAAAACTGCGTGAGACATCAGATAAACTACAAGAAGACGACTTTTGGAAAGAAATAGCACGTAACGAGATATTGGAACCTATCTCAGACTATGAAGACTGACAATGACGAATTATCTCTTAAATATAACGTTCGCAGCTATACGGATGCGCCGCTGGTATTTTCGTTGGATTAGAAAAATAAGTAATTCATAAACTATAATTAAGTTTAAACTAAATATTTAAAACATTTGCGTAATATACGAATATTCATGTTGCAAATGTGATTTCAACAACTGCGTTATTATAAAACTTTGGAAAATTCAGTTTGCGTTCCCCTACATCTAGCGCCACGAACACTCGCAAGTGTGAGAGAGAGAGAGAGAGAGAGAGAGAGAGAGAGAGAGAGAGAGAGAGAGAGAGAGAGGGGGGGGGGGAAACATAAAAAGAGTGGGGATAACGATGTGGCAATGGTGAAGGCTCTAACGCATCTGATTCGCTACAGGCGAGAACTCTTCCCATTTGAAACACATAATAGTGTTAATACTACGATAATTGTGTTAAAGTTTCAAGTCAATCCAAGCAAAGTTGTAGATTTTAGGATTTTCACAGTTAGGTATCCTTAAGCCGTCTTTTACAGAAAAGGTCACTGAGAACCACATAGTTAAGGAATAATCTATAAATAAAAACTCCATTTCTATTTATAAGATTGTATATTGTTGAGACAAATGTTTGTTGATATGTTGAAATTGTGACTGCAATTTTCCCCAGAGTTGTTGACGTCATATAAATTCCCTACAACCACATTCTCGTGAGAGGAACACATTACATAATATACTAGCTGAGCATTGCCGCGACTACATCCAAGTGATGTTTTTGCGGAATTTCGTAGTGTGAGCTGCAATGACTTCGCACCAATCAACTGGTTTTCCCTCGCCACATCGAAGGAATGTTGGTGCTGCTTTCTATAGGTTACTTTGTGAACTAGCGGAACCCTCAATTGGACGATCGGCTCCAGCCGAAGGGATTTCACTGGGCAATGTCAGGAATCTCCTTTCGATTCTTGGTAACGGAGACGATTCCCATGAGCTATCTAGACGCGCCATGAAATGATAATCATTTATATGTTTGGGATTTTCTTTATTTGATAAAATAAATAGATATTATCGTCTCTTGAGTAGTACGCCGCAATAGAGGATCCATAATTCACATTCAGAGCACACAGCAGCTAATTTTATATTTTAAATATAATATTGATTTAATATATAATGTGGAATGGAGCTGGTAACATTTCTTGACACGTATGTCATGTAAAAGAGGGCATGTAGAAAAGTAACAACTGAAGTATGCGAGAGGAACT
Source organism: Mantis religiosa (assembly GCA_030765055.1). Classification (NCBI taxonomy): domain Eukaryota; kingdom Metazoa; phylum Arthropoda; class Insecta; order Mantodea; family Mantidae; genus Mantis; species Mantis religiosa. The sequence continues at coordinate 90,762,008 of CM060953.1, forward strand.
CAGACATGCGGGTGGACTGACCAAACCTGCTCCCACGTTGTGACCTCGATTCTTCATCGAAATGTTTGTCTCTCCTTTCCACTTGGCAGTACTACGGTTTCCGCTATAGAAATGGAATGCGAATTATAGTTTGCAATAAGCTGGCAGCAATTCCGTTTGTAGGATGCGCTAGGGTTAAGCAAATCGTGCAGTGCATTTTATTATACGTAAGCTGCAGTGCGTGACGCAGATAACCCGAGCACGTATGACTGCCACCGGAGACGAAAGTCCTCGTTTAAGTGGGTATACGGTTTAGTTAATATGTGGGCGCGGTCACAAGATAATTATTCTCAGGGGAAACAGAATGAAATACTAGTTCCACTTCCGCGAAACGAGTTGTGTCATTCAACTCCAGCCCAGTACAACTAGCAGTTCAAATCGTAAGCTTTTCGATAAATAAGATTACTGGAAATGTGGAAAGAAAAACTCTCTGCCCTTGGAAAGTTTCACATACTTGATTGTTATTTCACAAAAATGAGTTTTAAAATATCCATTTTATTATGAGAAGCATTTGTGTAATGTGGTAGTACTCCAACTAGAAGAATTGGAGTTCATATATAAATGCATATGAAAGTAAAGAAAATTATTTAACTTTATATATTACTTCTGATAATTTTTTTTATTAATTTATAACTAAACAGTACTATGAAACCGGTAGGAGATGGAGCTTTATTAATAGCTATTGCGTGAATATTAGTGCGAGTTTCCGGGAGTTGCTAATTTTTCTTGGGGCTTTCCTTTATTCTTTAGATCTGAGCAGGTTAACTCGTTCCTCTATGGAGTTCGTTAAAATTTGAACTTAAATTATACCAATTTCACTATCCAATATCTGATCACTGGTTTCATACAAGTTATTTAAAATCGTCCCAATAGATTAAGTAGAACTTCTAGTAAATCCTAGGCTCATTTACATCATTCCAGCTTTTTCATGCATCGTTCGATATGACGTACGTTGGAGGAGGTTAATTAAAATCGGCCCGTAGGTGAAACATTTGAGCTTATTAGCAACTGATTTTGTTCAGAAGTAAAATGCATTTTTTTTTTAATTAACGCGCTCCAAAGTACATCATATCGTACGATGAATGGAAAAGGTGAAGTGATGCTGAAGTGAGCCCTGGTCCATGAAGCTTAGTTACCCCATACTCATCTTTCAGGGTAAAGGAAAGGTGCAAAAAATTCATACCCAAATAACTCACCTTGGCAAGATTTGAACTCGGGACCTCTTGAACGAGCGGCAGACACGCTATCCCTACGCTGCAGAGGCGGGTGTAGTACAGTGCGATCCATATAAACCTGAACTATTTCAATAGGCCATAACTTTTGAACCAACAATAGGACACACGTGCAACTTTAGGAGAACATAATACACAGTTGGAAGATTACATTACACTATTTACATCTCAGAGAAAATGTTGGAAGTTTCCTCCGCCAGCATCTATACATGTTTGCACTCATCTCACCATATTCTCTGAAGTTTTACAGAGTGTATCCTCGCCAATGTTACTTATTTTGGTTCGAATGGATTCCTTGAGAGCATCAATTGTCCATGGCCTATTCTTGTACATTATATTTTTAGATACCCCCCCCCCCACAAGAAAAATTCCGGTGAGGTTAGGTCAGGGGATCTGGGGGGCCACAGACTTTTTGAGATTATTGGATTATCAAAGAAACTAGTTACAAGTTCCACGTTGTCATTAGATGTATGGCACGTTGCTCCATCTTGCGGAAATAACCGTTTCTCAATTCGATATCATCCATCTGCTTCACAAATGTCTTGAAGATACCCATTGTTTTGCCGTTTCCTGCTCTGTAGTACAGCACCTAAATGTTATTTGATGCTGTCGTACTCTTGATAGCAACTATGTGGTGGAATGCATTGTATTCGTGTGCAGTGATCTTGCTGGCAGTATCATAGTGCCCAGTTTAGTGTAAACTGCACTCGAAAGGAAATGGTTGTTGCAGGCCTAAGCATTTAAAAGTAAAAGAATTACGACTTAACTGCAGGTCTTCGTAATTTCAACCAAGGGCCTGTAAATAACTACGGTAGTTCCAGTGGGCCATCACTGAGTGAACTCAATTTTCTATATACATTCGACGACGTTTCAGTAGCCCGAAGTAGATATCGAACCTTACTCCCTTTGTTTTTCTGTTGGAATTAAGCCTTTCAAAACCAAGTACTACCCGTCTCCGTAACAACTGTTTATGATTATCTTGAGTTTTGCTTTCTGTGATATATATGTGTGTGTTACAGAAAGCAAAACTCAAAATAGGATGATTACAAAACAATTTGATACCGGACTGGGAATATACATTTTGAGGCCTCCTGAATAATTTTATATAAAAAACAGTGTCTGTGAACAATATAACTCCAAAACAAAAACTTGATTAAATACCAAATATGGCAATGATATTTTCATGACAAATGAAATGAATTTTTCCTGGAATAGTGTCTTGTTTTCTTTTCCTTGGGGCTGACTTCTGCATAACTCGTAAACCATAAGAGATGGCAAACTCTTCCTGCACAGAAATGCACTTCTCATTAAAGTATACAACTTGCTTTCTTGTGGGAAGGGCTGGTCTTTTGAGATATTCCGTCATTTGTTTCAAAGTTTAAATACCTACCTATGCCAAACAGGAAAACGTTTATCGTTTCGTTTTATCTCTTGGGCATGTAAAGAGAATGGAATACCAAAGTCGTCATACAGCGATCGGCTTTTAAAAAATTTGCCTATCGCTACCTCACACTACAAAGTTAAGCGTATCGGGGTGGACGGGTGACCTTCCCGCACTTTCTCCATACCACATACGTACGTACAGAGGCCGACAGAAGTATTCGAATAATATAACATGTAACATTGCACGTACTATAAATACTGTAATATTTATATTGCAGCGTGGAATTGTTAAACAGGTAAACATTAACCTATGGTGTCTCGAAAACAATATTTAAAATATCACTTTGCATGTATTTATTACACAATCTGTACTGTATTTATTCTATTGTCCCTCTTATTGGAGGACATAAGTATTCGAACGTATCCAATCGAACAGAAAGGTGCTTGGACGTACCCTACATGCCCCTACCACATAGCAGTTGTGTTTATGCTATGCCTCGAGACAGTGTGCTCAAAGTTATTCAGCCGATTGTGAACTCACTGGTAATATGGTACGTAAAGGTAAGGAGACAACGGTGGCAGAGAGGAATATCGTGATAAATATGTACAAACAAAACAAATCTCTCTCTGAAATTGCCAAAACCTTTAACAGAAGCAAAACTACAGTGTTCTGCATAATTCGACGCTTCAAACCGACAAATACGATTGTAAATAAATCTAGAAATGGCGCTCCTTCTAAACTCACCACCAGAGACAGGAGGCAAATAATAAAAACGATGAAACAGAATCCGAGTCACGGCATCTGAGATTAGAGGATGCCATGGACAAATTTGAATACAAGAGGATTCTTGAAAACAATCTTAAAAAGAGTGCAGAGAAGCTGAGATGTGCATGATTATTACTTCCAGCAGGACAATTATCCGAAGCATACTGCAGAAATTGTAAGGCTTTGGATCGTGTACAACACTCCTCACACTTTGAAGACACCGCCCCATCTCCAGATTTAAATCCTATAGAGAACATCTGGAAGGAACTCGAGGAGCGGGTGAGAAAGCATCACATCAGAAGCAAGGATCATCTGAAAGAACTTCTTCAAACAGAGTGGAGAAATATGGACTCTGCAGTCACTAAACAACACATATAGACAATGTCCAAACAATTATCAGCAGTAATTCAAAGAAAGGAGATGATAATAAATACTAGCTGTTCTCTGTTCGAATACTTATGTCCAGATGTAAAGTAACCGTTTTGTTTCTCCTTGTAGTGCAAATTAGTTTCAGTTGCAATTTATGAGTTTATATGTTTAATGGAAGACTCAAGTTTACTTTGTACAGGTTTTGTTTACGTATGCTTACTCTGTGTAGCTTTAAAATGATATAAGTAATCAATATGTTTACGTTCGAATACTTATGTCGGCCACTGTACATACCTCGCTCTTTTTGGTTCCTCGCGCTGGTCTTATCGGTCACGCAAGCGGCCGGCCAATTTCAGCAACATAGGCTTGGTCACCGCTTGGATGTACATCCCGGTGGCAACACCAGTGGCAGATAAATAAGCCAACAACCATTCTTACTCTACTAGACAAAACTCTTGGTAAATGACTTTTACCTTTTATGTAGAATAACTGCTTGATATACGGGTAAGTACCCCAGGATGTCTTCCGGTCGACGACCTGTTCTGACTCCTTAAAGCCTATTGTATTACTATATTCCCATTGCACCCACAATAAAATTAGCAATACAGTGTTATCTGGGGTAACATGTAGTGTTTGTACAACAGGGGGTGGGGGGGGGAGTCATGCGAGTTCAATTTGTTTTTCAGCGACATGTTTGCTTTAAATTTTATTTCAAACTAGCTGACCCGGCGAACTTCGCACCGCCAATAAAGTTGTGTGAACTTAATTATATAAATAAACAAATTCGGATAGTTATTTATTCTGTAATTTGGGGTGAAGTTTAAATACAGCACAGTTACAATTCAGTTAATCAATTAAAGCTTTCTGATAAACGATATTTTTTGTCTTTTTGTGGTCCGTAAATATATAAAGATGATAGTTATACGACGCGCGAACACGTGACGTCCATGAGAGAAACAGGGAAACTCCAAGTTTATTCCAACGACTGCCCTTGCGATTTATTTATGGTTATCGCAAAGACCAAACGCGCGGGAAATGTTCCACAAATTGTGTGGGGTTCTTCAGTTGTATCCTAACGCATGCAACTACGTTGTGTATTTTCTGTCTCATTCCAAATCTTAATTCTTATTGCTTTCGCGCTTTATCTTATTGTTGCATAGTTTTTCTTCTTTCTTTCTTTGTTCTTTGTGCTTTTCCTCCCATTGGCGATGATATATAAGTCGGAATGTTGAAGCGAATTTTGTCCTGAAACGAGTAGCATTTCCTAAGATGAAAGAAGTCTTATTACGTATTGTCTTACCGGTATTAAACTTACGGCTTACTTTTTTAATGGAAATATTGGTTGGCAATTTCTTACATAAAATTAACCAAATTTTCCTCTTTAAACGCAATTGTTTAGCATGCACTGGTCATGTGGAAGAAATACAGAACATTTTATTTGATATTTTTAAAATTATTTCATACATAATTTCATACATCCGCAAAATTAGAATTAAGGCTTCTCGTATAAATTTTGTTTATTTCGTCATATATTTTCGCAAAATCGTGACCATATGTACGTTATGCAAATTGCTTCAATTGGAATATCCGTGGCTTATCTCTTATTACTTTCTCTAGCACCTACTTAGAGTACATTTCAACAGATACACATGTTTCGAGGTCCCCTGATTAAAACGTGAGGGAAAGGCAGAGATCAGGACAATTCAAAGGAATGAGACATAAAGTTCTGGACCATTTCTCCTTTACACACTGTCCTTTACGTGGAAAGATTTTTTTAATTTTTTTTTCTCGAAAAAGTTGTTGATTAAAATTACACGGATTTAAGACTATTTCAAACAATGAAGAATGCAGTTGCGCGGGGCTATTCCGCTTCCATAAGTGGGAATCGACTGATATCTATCTAACTTTAGCCAAAGACATCAGAATATCTTCTCCACTTGGAGTAAATCATATAATACCTTAGTTGCAAGGTCAGTCTAATTACAAAATGGACTATACTAACAAAAAAAAATGTAATCAGAATGTTTGTGCAAACATATTATCTCGATTAACAGTAAGTACCTAGATAGAAAAAGATTTTGTGAGAGTAGTTGGTAGAAGTTATATGAAAATAACTGGTAGAGAAGGCCATATTAGTGCAGTAAATCAGGCTGTTTACTCTTTCACTATCTGTGTAGTAACAGCAGCAGCTTACGTAGTACTATTTTCTGGTCCTTGACATTCTCACGGAAAAGTCAAAGCTACCATCGCAATCGTCTTCTTTTATGGGTTGAAATTATAAACAGGTGGTCTTTGTATGTCGGTAGGTACATTGGTAGACAGAATTGTTAAAATGGTGGTTTCCGGGGTTGCTATATACTTACATGAGCACACAATACGCCATTTTTTTCTTGTCCTAACATAGATTCAGTTTAATGTACTTGTACCTATATCTAATTTCGCACACGAATTTAATGTAACTGCCTCGAAGATTTTGAGAATAATGTCGTAAGAACAGAGGACGCGCCAACCAAGGTAAAAGGACCAAATGAAGCTGGGGAGGCCACGTGGCCAGAATGCATCAGGATGGTGGGCCTAAGCAGTAACGGTATGGAGCTCAAGAAGAGGAAAAAGGAACAGAGGACGCCCACGGCAGAGATGGTCGTAAGAATTTAATGCAGCGGTGGGTGTGCAGTGGATGAGAATAGCAAGGGAACATTGAAGTGGAAAGAAATGTGGGATAGGATAAAAACAGTAATCGATAGTGTAGTGAAAAAGAGTGGAACGAAAAGTGTGTGGGATAAAGGGAAAGTAGGCACTGACACAAAGGGAAATTTAACTCAAAGAGACAAGTTTACCCTGTAAGAACAAAATACATTGAGCTAACCCTACCGTATGTGGTAGGAGGCTCTTGCCTATGGGGTCTTATGGGCTTATTTGTTTGTTTATTTATTTAATGCCTTAGGAGGCTAATAATTTTTTGATAATTTTGCCTCGTGGTCTGCCTAACGAGGAGTTCGAAACACGGTTAGGTTGAGTTCCCCGGTTGTTGCTTCGCGGGGTTCTCTTATCCTGAGAAGAAATATCGATTAGCTGTTAAGCTATAGGGATCCCGGGTCGATTTTAGCATAATTTCAGCAATTTCGTTTACTCCCTGTCCGGTATGACTTATCCGGTTAAAGGACAGAATGGCGTCCATCAAAGTAGGCCATCTTGATGGCTAATTGTTCACTGACCTAAACGCCCCATGCAAATAAATAGATGTTAATGACGACGGCCGTAGTTATTTGATTTTTTTCACAAACTTGGGCTCTTCGACTATATATTTCTTAGTGTGCATTTCGAAAAGTCAAGCCATTTCGTCATTACTAACACCCACACCAGATGCTCCTGTAAAGATCTTTTTACAAGATTGAAGATATTAACGCTTCCTTGCATGTATATATTCTCGATCCTAAAATTCTTTGTATGCAATCGTGCCTTATTTGCAACAAATAATGTAATTCACAAAATAAACACTAGACAAAAGTATAATATCCATTATCCCAGTGCTAAACTTTCTTGCTTTCAGAAAGGTGTGTATTATGAAACTATCAAAATATTTGGCGCACTTCTTAATGTTCTTAAAGAAAAAGTTGATAATTTCGGTGCTTTTAAAAAAGCTGTTAGAGAGTACCTTTGCTCAAAATCCTTTTATTCTGTACAAGATTATCTGAATGACAAATTATCCTGATAATGCTTCTGTAGCTCTATAAGTAGTATTTAACTATTCTAATGACAAATCATTACTTATAAATATTTGATGCAAGCTGAAAGTTTATTTTTAATCTATATGTATTTAATAAATAACAAGAATGGTATCCATTGCAAAAAGGTTGAGACGTACTGGCATAAGCCAAGTGAAAGCTGGTTTAAAAAGTGTTTCATTTTGTATCAAATATAATTATCCCTGCTTTGTTTTCCATATTGTTGTTCATATTGCCTGTGTACTATAATATGTGTCTTATGTTAACTTTTGTACATATATATGCTATTAAACTTTATACCTCTAGACATGTTCAATGTTCATAGCCTTTTCTGGCTACAAGTGAACCTACTTAACACAAATCAATCTAATCTAATCTTCCATTTTTGAATATCTTTTTTAAGATACGTGATGTCACTGTAGATATATCTGTAACTGAAAAACAGGAGTCTCTTTAAGCAAATGTATCAGAATACAACTTCGAATTCGAACCCTTAAATGGATACAAGACTTACAAAGGTTTTACGGAGCCTCAATTAGGATAAGAATATGTAGGGTTCAGAAGAACCAAAAAGGCATTGACTTGTCCTCGAGAATGCCATGGAATAAGAAACGGTTGTTGCTCCATTGAAAATGGGTTAAAATAGCCGAGATATGTCATTCCCAACACTATAATAGATTCAGCAACTACGAAAACAAGACAATTGCAGCTGCTAACAACTATAAATGTGTACGATGTACATGTCAAAACTTTTAAGTAATATTATATCAGCACATGTTCTTTTTCCTCGGTAGTTCTAATGTATTCCATACCAGAGCATGGTAAATAATTGTATAAATAATGAAAATACTCAACCAATATTTACAAGCAACTACACAGACTGTTTTCTTAATGGTTAAAAGGCAACAGATTGTGTGCCATTTCCATAATGTTTCATTTTTGTTGCTGAGAATAGTGTTTTAATATTCGCGAATTTCGTCATATGCAATGTATTCATTGCATATTAATGTTAGGGATTTCTGTGTTACGTAAACAGTTATGGACTTTTTTTTTAAATAAATACTGGTAAAACAAAAGATGAAAAGCAGCCCAAACTGTCATAGATTATTTTAATATTATCTAAATGTTATTGTTTCATTAACGTTTCTTTCAACGCCAAAAGTGACTTATTGGCCCCATAAAATATTCAAAACTAGAGCACTGTCATATGTGAATACAACATCCGCCGAATATTTCATACCCACTTGTGTTAAGGAAACTGCATTTCTAACTGTGAGAGGAGAAGATTTGCCACTATTAATAATTTAGTTTGTTGTGCAAAAATGTCTTAAGGAATACGGATGGAGGTAAAATCAAATCGTCATTCGGTGTTTAAAAAGCGAGTTATGCAATGCCGGGTAAGCCCGTTAGTGCAAATTAAGTAGAATGGACTGATAATGATTAAGCATCGCAAGATAGTATGAGTCAGTAAGGTGTGGTTTAGTGATTTTCAGTTATGAGATGTCATAAAATGGCATACTGTAAAGATAAACTGCTCCCGTGAGTACATTTTTTGTATTATAACTCTTATCACTTAGGCAGTGATTCATGAAGACGACTATACTGTACCTTATATAATTATTACAACGCATTATAGAAAAGCTAGAAAGCTTACGTACAACATACCATGGAAGTTAATTGGGCAAAATGACATTCCCTTATGTGTTCTATAAATTCACTTGCAAATGTCACGCGTAAACATGTTTGCCTTTGCGAAACTCCGACACATTCACTGTGAGACCACAGTGGGCATTTAATACACCTGAGCCATGTCTCTGTTGATTTAGAGTATCCAGATGAGTCATTATAATAAAGACAATGATCATCATAGTCGTCATCGTCGTCGTCAGAAAAGTCCGTATCTTCCTCATGTCCAGAAGGCCTTTCAAACATTCTTAGACTGATGAGTCGTTAAAAACAATGTTAGAATGCAGACGAGCAGTCTACATTCCAACATTGTTTTCTAATGACTAACTTTTATCTCTGAACACAGGAACTGCTGGTCAAATCTTGTGAACCCTCCTGCTCCCGTTTGGTAGCAATAAACGTAACCTGAGGTGCAGAAGGAAGTAAAGATAGGTCAACAGACCTAATGAATGAGTTCCTGATCCAGAATACGTAGCAGTATTTGAATATGATGTAGCTGAAATTGAGGACAGCTGCAACAGTACAGATTTCGGCTTGTTGATTTGCCTTAATTGCTGCAGTTATTTTTTTAATATTTTCTTTTTCTGAAAGAGATCTCTCAGTTATAGCCCATGGACCAAAAGAATGATTTGGGAAATCGTTGGGTTTGAATGATGAGATCCCAGCTTTTGCAAAATCACTGGTTGCACTGTGAATAATGGCAGCTCTTCCATATGCTACTGAAAATAATCCTGAAACTGTCCCACAACTCTGGGATAGTTTCTCAACCAATTTGAAACCTTGTGATTATAGTAAGTGGGAGGCCAAAGAATTTAACAACCAAGATGCTGAAGATGGTGTGTGCAATGTGATGGTAATGACAACATTTTAATGTTATTTACTTCGGCATAAATCAGTGCATCAGGGTATTTGTCGGTTGATTGGCCACCAAGAGAAGAACCTTCTTCTTGTTTGTAGCATTTGCAAATTCCTTGAAATGCTTCAGCCATCGTAGAAACAACTCTCTAGTCCCCGATCTTGATCCATTAATTGGCCATAATGTACCTGTAGACTGTAAAATTTTTCACCTTTGGTCCTTTTTCTTGCAAAGTTGAGAGCAAGTGCAATAAAATTTCCAAAAGAGCTCATAACACCACATCATTACATGCTGACCTCGTTGTGCGTAGTTGTTTGCTCCACCTTTCTTCTTTCCTCTTGCTGCAAGTATTCTGGGAAGTCTCTGTTCAGTTGACAATGCAGACTCATCTGCATTCCAAAATGTTTGACTGAATAAATAATATAAGATTTTGATTACTCCCTCCTTCAATTATATTATTATTAATAACAATTTTTTTATCAAAAAATATTGAAGACCGAGAAAAAAGATCGCTATTCGAATGTGATGATTTTGCAATACCTCATCCAATTTGTCATCTTATGCTTTGATTTGTGGCTTGTTAAAACCTCGGTCTCTTGCAACGGAAGTCGGTTCAGGCTGCTGTAATGCAAGACCTGGATTTCTCTTTTTGAATCTTTAAAACCATGCTTTACCTGAAGTTATTAACCTCCCGTTGGGCGCGTCAACTTTCGTGACGCCGTTAGTCGCGATGTATCTGCTGGATTTTTTGTAATTTACGTCCTCCAACGTTAAGTCATATCGGACGGTGAATGAATTGGGTGAAATGATGCTCAAATGAGTCCAGAGTCCATGGAGCTTAGAATTACCCGACATTCATCTTGAAGGATAAGGGAAAACCCCGGAAAAAACCTTGTCCAGGTAACTCACCCTGGCCGAGATTCGAACTCGAGACCTCTTGAACGTGAGGCAGACATGCTACCATCTACGCTACCGAGGCTGACATTTGCTGGATACATATGGGGTTAATTGTGTTTTAATATCTATTTTCAATAGTTCTAAAACCAATGCACCTTATTATGAATCGAAAGGGTTTCTCGGAGATAGTCATCCTGAAAATATTGACACCAAGGTCATCCGTTGTCCAGAAGTCGTGAATATTTTGCCCTCCTCCGCGGAGCACACCAGCAAGGTATAATAACGCAATAAAGGCTTTCATTTCTTTTATGTCCGTGTCTCTGCAATCACTCTCACGTTCATAGTTCACTTTGAAATCATCTATGCGTCTGTTGGTGTATTGCACAATTATGCACAATATCATCACTGACGAAAAGTTTCCAACAGTCAAACTCAGTTTTCATAGTTTTGGCATTCCCCACAACGCCAGACACTTTATTATTATTATTATTATTATTATTATTATTATTATTATTATTATTATTATTATTATTATTATTATTATTATTATTATTATTATTATTATTATTATTATTATTATTATTATTATTATTATTATTATTATTATTATTTATTATTATTTATTATTATTATTATTATTTATTATTATTATTTATTATTATTATTTATTATTATTATTTATTATTATTATTATTATTTATTATTATTATTATTATTTATTATTATTATTTATTATTATTATTATTTATTATTATTATTATTATTATTTATTATTATTTATTATTATTTATTATTATTTATTATTATTTATTATTATTTATTATTATTTATTATCATCATTGATTATATTATTAATTATCATCAATATCTCCATCGTTATCATCTTGTGTCTTTTGTACTCACCAAAATAAGCAATTTTCATCATTTTCTAACACTTTATTACGTTCCTCATCAACATCATGATCTGTATCGGTGTCCACAGATCGTGTTTCAGTTATGTCTTCATATTCGGAATCAGTTTCTACAAAATTATCCTCAATCGCCAACGCATCATCGTCGAAAATAAGGCGATGTACCTCCTCCAAATCCTCAGGAGTTTCCAAATCATAAACTTGACTCATTTTCAAACCTATGATTCACAGTAATAAAGAAAGGCATTCTTATTTCCCTTGCAACAACGCAACCAGTTATATGGGCATTCTCTAGCAATGACGTGGTTAGATTCGATAGCGGCGATAATCGTAACGTGAGTTGGCACGATGTATCTTGACAGATACAACAGCACACACGTGATGACGTTTGCCTCGTTTGCAAATTTAGCATTAGGGGGAAATGGTTGAAACTTACAGGAAACAATAACAAAGGTATGATGGAAGATGTTCTGGCTCGGCAAGCCCTTACTTCTATTTATTGCCATAATAATGAAACAAACTTAGGTCATGATACATGCGCGACTAACGAAGGGTTAAAGAAATAAAATGTGTTTAAATGTGTTAAAGTATAAAGATAGATTCTGATTTGTTGAGTAAACAGTTGTAAACAAAAGGTGTGGTTTATAAATTATATTAAATGCTTAACACTGGTTACATTAAAATCAAATAGATAAGCCATCTAGACCATCAACGCCATCTATGTCTAATTGCTGAATCAATTACCAACTTCATTCCTCTTGGATAAATCAAATGCCAGTTGCCTTACATGATTTAATGTACGTTTAGATAACCTGGATTCAAAGTCTTTGATGTGCTACATAGTTCAATTTCTAATATTATCCTAAACAGAACCGAATGGAAAGACAGGAAGCAAGTTTGATTATGGGTGAAATGACATGTGTACGTACATATTGTGACTTGTGGGTTCGTAGAATTAAAAGTCCAATTTGCCGAAATTCTAAATGTTTTTTATTTCCGAAGCAATACACTGTTCAACTCTCACGTAACAACGTTACACCACATGTACACAGTTTACAAGGTCGATGACGATAACAAACATCAGCTCTCGTTACAATACTTCACTGCCGACACTCGTTTTACAACTGACTGCTGGCGTGTCACAATCGCTTATATATCTCATTCATAAATTCGAGAGGTTTCTCGTACAAAGAACTTTTTCTGTCAATCAAGATATCACTAGAACCCTCCAAACGTGAAATCCGTTTCACAAAGCTTTAATTTCATTTCTGTTATTTGTGAATAGTTTGAAAACCTGACGTGATGGGAGAAAACGAAGATTTTCGAATTCAAGACAAAATAATCTGCTTCGAATCACATTTCAGATACAACAATAATGAGTTTTCAAATGCAGAACAGTGCAACCATTCAAATAACGCAGTACATTTCTCAGAAGGAATTTCGATGTCTAGCAAAGGAAACTTGATGAATCACTTAGCTTGTTCTTACGAGATTAGTGTTACGAGGAGACTGTGTTCGCTCCTAGGTATTAGCTCACCACGTTTCTATGGCTTCTTGTTTTGCAAATACAGCAGAGTTAAGCACGATCACAGGCACGGCTTAGTTAAACGGTCGCTTCTCACAAACCCAAAAATACCGCTGTATTGTCACGCTAAGTCATGGAAGAGCACTGTAACATTTCAAGGAAATCTACATAACATGTAAAAGTCAGTGTATGATAAAGTTTGTAACATACTTCTAAATCGTTGAACCGATTTCGACTAAACCTGACACAATAACGTTCAGCATAAGGCAAAAATTAATGAAATTCTACTCCGTTTTGCAGAATTATTTATTTAATTTTATGTAATGCCTGCGAAAGCTCGCCAAGACTGTTCATATTTTTCAAGGATAACTGAGTACCCCGAACATGGCCAAAATAATAATTAAGTTTTCGTTGCTTAGCAAAATAACAAAGGAACAGCGAGTTAATACAATATCGGCGATTTCTCCGACATCGGTCATGGCGTAATAAAAGTCAAACTTCGTCTTTTTTATTTTTAAATTCCTTATGTGTATTTAGTTTACTACAGGCGTCATCCTTAGTTTATGTGACGATGTAAAGAAAGCGGGAAAATGCATTATTTCGCCGGTGACTATGACTGGAAGGAATGTTTGCGCTATTTTATCCAACACGTGACAAATATGTGCGCTGCCAACTAAATTCTATGCGAAGTTTTGCTTTGCCATTTTCGATGTTCCAATAGCTTGGACGGTAGCACTTTAACGTTAAGATTAAATGCAACGGTGTGTGTACTGTGTAATATATATATATATATATATATATATATATATATATATATATATATATTTCCTTTTGTGCGTTAAAAAATAGCTGAATGCTCACAATTACTTAAATATTTGATTTATTCACGCAACTCTCATTTATAAATTAAAGGTTAAGACACGGGCCCTTCTACGGAATAAGTGCTAAATGACCGTGTGTAGCCACTTTCGGAATGACTTTTAAAGTTCTTCTGGTATGCAAATGAAAAAAAAAAATACATTTACGTACCTAATTTGAATCTGACAACGGACGAATTGCTTAAACGACTTCCACTTCCTAATTTTCCTTTAATAATTCCTGTGCCATAACAATATATCTTCAAGCTTAACAATTATATTTTTTCTGTTTCTGTTCACCTATTCAAAACCAATGTCGCGAAGAATGGTATGGAAGCTCGGAAAATCGGAATTATTGTTTCCTGCTTGAAGCACTTTTGTAATTGTGGGTGACTCGTTTGTTTCAAAGAAGCTATGCATCTTGCAACGAACAGCACTTTTAACATATTCATCACATACACAATCCACAACTGACTTCTTTCTTTTTAGATGTTTTTCTGAGGTGGAAGTTTTCACAACGTCTCTTCTAGCGGCATTCATACTTAGCGCGGAAACACCAGTTTATGCTGCTGGCAAATTAACGTCATCCATTGCCAAAGTCAGATATTTTTCACACAACTTGCAAAGCACGTTCTATATAACCGAAAGAAGATTTACAGAAATAATTATCCCTCATATGTGACATCGAAACTACCTGAAACAGATTGAAGGTGGACTTAGAGGAGGGGTGAGGTTTAATGGAGGGACAGGAAATTAGGGGAATGTAACTATCTCTTTCAGCATTCTCCAAGGGACTTGGGGAAACCCCTGAAGACACCCATGGATCAGGAAGGCCGGCCGCAGGGATCAAACCCACGAATGCGGCGCCGGCAGTAGTTAAGGAATTGTCAACGTTTTGGGGATAATCAATAGACAGCAGTCATCATTTCATGATTCACGTTCTATTGGTGGATTTTAGAACTTTATAATGCTATTTTTTTTTTAATATTTGTGATGAAAGAAAAATTCTACTAGAAGTTTTAATGTCTTTTTTACCTCAAGCATGAATACGTGAATGAAACGGAATGTAATGATGCTCAGACAATCGCGGGTTTCTTAGAGCTTAGAATTTCGTGATATTGTTCTCAGAAAAAGGCATAACCCGATAGGGTAATCATACTTGCATAAAGTCCCTGACAATGGTGGCGATTCCAATATGCGAGCCATCACATGCGCAAACCTGTATGCGCGAAAGTCAGATTACAGGTGTGTAAAGTACTGTACGGGGCCAAGCTCTGTGTGGTTCCGGGATGCGGAGAAGTTGGTTAAGGGGGATAAGCTGGTGACGTGAGCCAATGCTTATGAACAGAAATTATCACGTGAGATTGTTATTATTTCTTATACGAGGTAAAGTCGCGCTGCTCGAACCGTTACCATGGCTTTATCTTTGTTAATAGAAACCTCTCAGATAAGGCAGTGATTATTCTGGTAAGAATGAGAGGGGTAATGACGCTCCTCCCGTTCGTGTGCTAAGGACCAATGAACGCATCACTTCATATGCTCACTCCACGTGGAGTAATCAGTGCCTTATCTGAGAGGTATCTATTACCAAAGATAAATCCATGGTAACGGTTCGAGCAGCACGACAATACTTCAGGCAGTGTTTTAGATGCCATCACAGAGCTTTCCCTATCCCCTTAGAATAGCGCACCAACATCATACCGCCCGCCTCGGTAGCGTAGATGGTAGCATATCTGCCTCACGTTCAAGAGGTCCCGAGTTCGAATCTCGGTCAGGGTGAGTTACCTGGATAAGGTTTTTTCCGGGGGTTTCCCTTATCCTAAAAGACAAATGTAGGGTAACTCTTAAATTCCATGGACCCCGGACTCATTTGAGCATCATTTCACCCATTCCATTCATCGTCCGATATGACTTAACGTTGGAGTACGACTGATTCCTCATACCACTCCCACTGAGTTGGATGGGACTCGCTTCTAAGCTAAGCTACTTTAAATGCAGAGACTTAATGGAAGAACGGCTTCTCATTCTTACGCTAATTGAGATTTCGAACTCGAGACTTCTGCAGTCTGTGGCAGACACGCCACCCGGATTCTGTGAACAGCGTTATTTGACATGTAAACATTTGTTGCCACCATTACTGTGACAAAGTGAATGTATTTAACGCGGGGGGGGGGGGGGGGTTAAAGGAAATGAGGCTTAAAATGTAAGGCCGAAGCTTTGGTTTTGTTATGAGTTACTCTATAACACTCGTATATCGAATGTTTCTTGAACGAATGTTTAAATGTTCTTAAGGTTTATAGAAATTGCGCAGTTTAAGAACAGTTAAAGCTGATTTTTAGATAAATAATAATTGTAAGTAAACATGTAGGTATATGTAAAACGTTTGTGCAGAGATAAATTACAGGTAATAACTGGGAACCGGATAACCATGAACTAAAAATCGTTAATATAGTACATAGGTACGTATTTAACATTTTGGAAATATGCATGCCCGCCTCGGTAGCGTTGATGGTAGCGTGTCTGCCTCACGTTCAAGAGGTCCCGATTTCGAATCTTGGTCACGGTGAGTTATCTGGATAAGGATTTTTCCGGGGTTTTCCCTTATCTTGAGAGACGAATGTCGGGTAACTCTAAGCTCTATGGACCCTGGGCTCATTTGTGCATCATTTCACCCATCCGATATGACATAACGTTGGACGAGACATTTTGAGATGGCATGGTGGTAGACACGCGTGGCAAGTTGAGCATCGCGTGACCGACATACATGCAAACGGACAGTGAGAAACAAGACAACGGTTTTAGACCGTCTCGCACAAGGGCATACACTTTTGGTGCATGCTTATATGCTATAAAGGGAATAAAACCAAAGAAGCATACAAATATTAATAATTGTATAAAATGTGTACATACGTAAAAGTAAAATATATGATAATATGAAGTTAAGGGCAAAATATGTAAATATACGTACTTTCAAGTTTAGGTTTTTATGATTTATGCTCTGGTCATGTAATTACATAATTATGCGTATAGTAGTAGTAACACACATTTGCAACATTGTAAATATACATTGATACCGAAATTAAGGGATGCAATACGTAAACAATCGTAATGGATTTCAAAGAAATTGTGTATGTTCGTTACAACACTGCAAGCAGGTGCATTGGGTTGAATAGTTCTTTTAACAAAAGAAACGTAAGAAATAGTTTTCTTAGCAAAAGTTCTAAAGGAATAGCACTTGACTCCGTTTGAAAAGGTATTCTTTGGACCCTTAATAATGGCATGACCGAGACTAATAATCACAATGGACAAAATAGTCACAAAGGAGTTTTGGGTGAGTAAAGAGGGTTTCCAGAAGTGAAAGTTACAGACTCACACAGGCAGCTGTGCCCAGTGAGGACACACAGTCCGCGGCTTGGGGCCGATTAAGAAAGTCATCGCCTCTCTTGGTCGAGGCAGATCAGAAGGGATGGGAGAAGATTTTTGTCGGTTCGTATATACTTGAAGAACAAATTAAGTTTTATCGAGTAATAAGCAGTCTACATACAGTAACTCTGAACAGTGAAATATTGATAACCTTGGTCGGCAACTTCGAGTTTGATGTAATGATAAAAAGAAGCAGTCATTAAATAAGTTTGAAACGGGCATTCCAGTGGCATTAGAACTATCCTTACTCAAACATACCCACACATACCCTAAGAGTAAACCTCATTGCTCAACCCCGCATCACCATCCATTTCTGCTTCAACATTTAGCATTAATTGTCTGGTGTTTTGTTTTTTGACGTAGTAAGCTGTAGCGTTGTAAGTAGTATTTTAGTAAATAATACCTAATTAAAGTTTGTAAAAACCTATTCGTATAAATTATCCTAATTTGATACCAATTTCAATTTAAGGTGAAGCACATTCTTCTTTTTCGCTATTTATCCTCCTGTGTGGAGAGTTTACACTGCCCAGGACCTACAAACGGGTGTCAGGGGGTCAAAAGCTTATCGAGGAGCAGTCAAACCCTGGATTAAAGAGCCAGGATGAGTGATCACCCCGAAACTGGTACGACAGTGAGGAAGGGAGGGGGGATACGAAATTAGGGCGAAATGAATGAACGGAAGGATGATGGAGCAGTTGTTGTAATCAATGGTGGGAGTAACAGGAGAATCCGCAGAAGTTCCGCCTAAATGCAGCTTTGTCCACCTCAAGTCCCACATACGATCCTCTGGGATCGAACGCTGCCTTTGTGAGAGGTGAGCTATCTAAATACTTGGCCGCGGTGACACTGAAACACATCCACAATAACATAAAGGAAGCCAAGCTATTCCAAGCTGCCAAGACTTCTTTGTATCAATAGTTAGAAACACAGGTTTTTCGCTTCCTTTTTTCACATCAACTATCACGTTAGCAGTGACAAAGTCTGTAAACAGTGATGAAAGTTCCTAACTGGTACCAGAGACTTTTCCCATAAAACAAGCATCAAAATTTCAATGGCACCACTAAGAACATATAGGTCCCCTCTACACACATACTCCCTCCCACCCCCCCCCAAAAAAAAAACTTAAAGGAACTTACACTATTATGTATTTGTTTTACATTTCAATACTGATTACACACGTAGTAACAATTTCATTTAAGCATTTGATTACCATAAATGTTCAAGTGTTAGCCGTTGAAAGTCAGACACATAAGGAAACCATGAGTGGTTGCCGCAGCTACGTCTGCCAATGTTTCAGTGGCACTATAATCTCCTAACGAAGTTCCTCCAGGGTGCGCGGCTTTCGTTGATAGACTTGATCTTCCAGTTCCCCAAAAATAAAGCTGTAGAGGTTAGATCTAGCGAACGTGAGAGATCTCAATGACCCCCCTTTCGTCCAATCCAATCCTTGCAGATTGTCATCCAGGTAGCGCCCCGTCCTGTTCGTAAAAGATATTGCCATTCTCATAAAGCGTACATACACCTGTTAAAATGTGTGTAACATTTCCATATAAGCTTCTTCAGTGACAGAAGCATCAAAGAACCGGAGTCATACTAATCTCTGTTTCATATAACCTTGCCCCGCTGACATGTATCACTCCGCGTGCAACTACCTTCCCCCTCACCCTAATTGGCTAATGCTTTCGCGCCATAGGCCATAGGCGGTGCCTTCCCGTCACATTTAAACCTGCAGTAAACGTCATAATAATTGTCAGGAAGATAGATAAAATCATACAAATAAGAATATGAAGGCATGCAAAAATAATGAAGTTTATAATGAAACTGAGCACGTTGAAACTGAATGAATAAGCAATGAAACTGTAACAAGTTTATAATGAAAGGCCTTCGGCCTTTTCCACTGGATTTTTTTTAAACCAGCACACAGATCTTGCA
This sequence comes from Mantis religiosa, assembly GCA_030765055.1. Lineage (NCBI taxonomy): Eukaryota > Metazoa > Arthropoda > Insecta > Mantodea > Mantidae > Mantis > Mantis religiosa. The sequence continues at coordinate 90,781,609 of CM060953.1, forward strand.
GAATTGCTTGTCTTTCAGTCTTAAAATCGTGTCACGCCATACTTGTCGTGTGTCCTTCATTCACCCAAGTCTCGTCAAGGTATCCCGATTTGTATCCCGGTACAGTCTGATTGTTTTTAAATGACGTCTTCGCCACACAGCAATATCGCCCCTGGAATGGTAAGTTTTCCTGTTGTCTCAATTTCATTTCGCTTTGTTCGACTAGACAAAGACGCATTCTTCTCTGTGAGTGCATTAAACACATGCACCACAATTCTTTTTTCGCCGCTTTGTAAAGATTTTCCCTTGCGATGCTTCAGCGAAAAACTGGCGGTAGACTATAATAAGTACATGCGCAATAAACGATCAATAAAATAATTTAGCTTTCGCACTCGGCACAACACACCTTCGAATGGTGATATATGACTAATCCAGTTCAAAACAAGGTCAGTGATAAAAGTCATATAAACAAATATGTCATCACTACCGCTAAAGCACGTGCTATCGTGCCATGTGCTTGAGAGTAAAAGAACCTCCTCTTTACTTCGTTTAAGGATTAACATGCATTTCAGATAAATCGCTATTATCGCATACAAATGGTGAACCTGAGCTTCTTGTTTCAGTATTCCATTCCTTCATCCAATAATTATTAATTCTTTTAGTCTTCTGGTTAAAAAGTAAAATCTGTCTTTTCGTATTAAATAATTTCTGTAATTATAGGTAGTAGTATATGGCAATACAACTAATTTTCTTACATTGGTGTAATATAAACACATGATTTAAATGCGTCTCAGTGTTAAGCTATACAAAATTATGATGTGTATGTAATTTTAAGTATTGCCCATAACCCATGGCGCGACAGCCCTTAGAGGGCAAGGCCTATCAACGCGACTGCCGGCCTCACGCCACTTACGCACGGCAGAGGTGGACGATCATCCAACCGATGCGGGGAGGAGATGTGGTCAGTATCTCGGCATCCCCCAGCCGGAATGTTGGTTTCGTGACCAGGGCCGCTTTCCGTGGCCAGGGACCAAGGCATGGTGCCTTAGCCCGCTACGCCATGGCGCAGGACAATTTTAGGTATAATGAAACACAATCTCTTGTATTACTTTAATAATGATGAATGTGAATGGAAAAATAAAAAATAACGTCATATTCATAGTTTTGGTTTACATCACATTATATAAAATAAATCCCCCCCCCCCCAATCACCCCGACTTAGTTACGAATGCAAAACATGCCACTTAAAAGATAAACAACAGTTCTACTGAATTTGATTCAATGTACCTGGAGGATTAAAGTGCTATAGGTACAATGCTAGACAGTTGATCAGCAATATCTACTGAGAAATCACAAAGAGATTTTGGTTCCCCCATCTTTCTTCTTTTCAAAATATTCAGTCACGTTACATATGATTTCTCGCGCTTGCCGATGTATGACACGTTGCTGTGATTGTATCTGAAGAGAGTGTACATACACTGGACTCGCCGTGTATGTGCGATAACTTCGCGTAAACATCTGTGTTTGGAAATTTTTCCCGGTACGCCTCCTCGCTTTGCCTTTTAGTACGTAATAGGCGACTTAAATGTAAACACTATAACCACGCCTCCGATCCAATTTTATTGCCAAATGTCCCAAGTAATATGTGTATCTCTTTAAGTAGTACACTACTTTAGGCTGACCATCGGGTCATTTTCATTCTTTGTATGTAGACACCGCATTTTGCTGTTGTCTTCAAGTACATAGAGTATGATTGTGTCCTACGGTATACAAATAACGATGTTTCACAGAGCACTTATTGCAACACGAGCGTCGTTTTGCGCATTTACACCTCATACGCCCTCTATGTACTGGCGATAAGTGGCATAATCAATCGTAGCTCTCCGTGAAATGTCGTACTTTTCTTGAATCGTGTGCATTTATAAATGAATGGGAAGGCAGTACGAGTACTAAAATAATCGCACAATCTGCCTACCAGCTCATCGCCCCTGACAGGAATGCTAATGTAGTCAATTGGCCATTCAATAAACAGTCATCCACACTGTGATATCTGAAGCGGGACTCGCTCTTTTTTTTCTAGCGCTGTACTCGCTCCCCCCCCCCCCCCCCAATAGACATCCACACTGCGATATCTGAAGCAGGACTCGCTCTTTGTTTCCTTCTTACTTTTTTTCTATTGTCCTCCAACGTTCATAGGACAATGAAATGGGTGAACTGATGTTCAAATGAGTTCAGTCGCTGGAGCTTAGTTACCTGACATTCATGTTTCACGATAAGAGGAAAGCCCGGAAATAGACCTTACTGGATATTACTTTTTGAATGTGAGGCAAGCGCTATCTCTACGCCACAGAGGAGGCAGGCTAGCGACTCGTTCTTCCGCGTGTATGTCAGGTTTCTCTGACCCTTTAATAATAGTTAAATTTTTATTCGCGAAACTTCACTTAGCTCACACTGTCATTCCCCTTATGCGGTTAGCTGCAATTATCATAGCCACTTAATTTTGTTCGCGACGTAATGAAATGTGCAGCATGACGCAGGCACGGTTAACCCGCTGGTTAGTCGAAAACGAACTCTAATCTCTTTTAGTAGCAGCACACTCAATTCACGTCACCACGTTCGTCACAAACTCGCTCGGAGTGTGTTTCCAGTGTTTCTTACACTGGAAACACACTAGCTCACTATTTTGCGAGAACGTTCGAGATGGAGACATTTCTAGAAGATTCTGGTGATATCGCTTCATGAAACTCTGGGCGAGCATTCTGTGATATCTCATATCAGCCGTCATAGGAGCAGTGCAGTTTCGACGACGTTGCTTTAGTTCCGTTAGACTGTAGAGCCGTACAGGTTCCTCTCTGGAATCCGACACTGTTGGCCAGACGATCATAGTGTGCTTCATTCGGTCACTTGTCATGTTCAGGTGCTCCCTTGCGAGATGAGGGACGTCCTCCAGCCTTGCGTTGGCACTCCAGTACACTCCGTTGCAGGCTGGTCAGCAGCAGGAGACGTGAAGCGTGCCGCCCGAATGTCATACTGGTCGGTGAGATGTCAGTGGACTCCTCCACTAATGCTTAATAGGCCAAGAAGAACAATTGTCCATCCACATCTCAATTACGATGATAACAGGATACGATTATCCGGAGGAGTGCCTCGACCGTCTTAACGTTCTGCTATTTCGTTCGATGTGAATGAAGGGAAGTGGTACGGGTCTTGTGGATTCCGAGGCGCTGGAGAAGCTCTCGCATAAGATTGCATACTGGAGCTTTCGAGGGATCCAGAATCTGCAAAATTATTTATTCACCATTGATAAGCCACGGTCGAAGTCCCTCGATTGGGATTACTGGCCACTTGATAAAATATTTCACAGCCAACAACAGGTAGCGATTTTCTGTCTGTTCTTGGCAAAGCACCTGCCAGGTCGATGGCAGTTCTTTGGAACGGCGCTACAACATTATACTGTAACATCCGGCCCTCATGCTGAACCTGGGGCCGTGACTTGCCACGGAGATGTCATATTGCTGTTATCAGCTTTCTGATCGCTTCGAAGATGCAATTAATTGAATCGCCATCGTAGCCTTTCCAAGGTCTTATTTACTCCCTAGGTGCTCTCGGTTAGTACCATCGAGGATTTCTTTCTTGTAGCTCCTTGGGAGTACTAGTTGTTTCACCTTAGTTTTTCCGTCTGCGGACTTCGATACTCTTCAGCACGCTGTTTGTGACCACTAAGAACTTTCTTTTGAGTACAATAGCTTTCATAGATCGTGCCCTTTGGAGTGATGTCTGCTCATAAGTCTTTCACCACATTATTTATTCATCAAGATCGATCCTCCAGCTGTTCCCTTCTTAAGGTCTCTTTGTCCACACCGGCTGCAGGTTGTACCGTGATTGGGATTATGGCTATAACACTCTCCTTGGCCTCGACCTATACACGCTAATCACAGTTTTCATGGCATAGTCTTTGGGAAAGGGTGCTTACGTTAGAATGATGCTTTCCTGCATACCGAGGTAAAGTTGTATTTCTGTGGTTGGTGGATCTTTTCCTTCCAAATTAGGAAAACCCAACAGCCAAGTTAGGTTGCAGTGGTTCATTCGGAGGTAGAACTCGTGATATAAAGTATGGAAGTCCTTGAGGGTTTCCACAATAGCCAGGAGCTCTCATCTTGACATGTAATAGTTTCTGTCGGCCTTGGACAGGGTTGTACTTGCTCTTTTCCGTCCTGCTCTTGCAACCGAATACTCATAGTGCTGAACTCAATGACACACTGTTCACGATGAACAATTTGCCGGAGATGAGGTATTGTATGATTATTGGAGACATGAAGAGGCTGTTTTTCATGACAGTTGCCTTGTCTTGGTAGGAGCACTGGAAGGCTCATCATTCCTTTGAAAGCTCTCTCAGTGGTTTGGCAATATTTGCATAACTAGCTATAAATTTCTGGTAGTATGTGCAAAGGACCAAAGACTATTGCACTTCCTGTTCCTGTGTTTTTACTTGCCATGGCCATTTCCTTGAAGACCTCCAATTTGCAGGCAAATACCTGGATTACAATGTGTCCTAGGTAACATGATTTCTTTTTAAACAAGTGGCACTTTTTAGAGTTCAGCTTGAGATTATTCTGGCTAAGCCTTTTGATCATCTTCCTCAGGTTGTCCAGTGTTGCTCTCTTGTATTCATATTTATTAATTATATATATAACACCAAATTATAACAAAATATGTTTACAAGATATTTCTTAATCTCTTTTCAATTGTTCATTTTTACTATCTACATTTTTCAGTGCCTCCTGATATCACTAATTAGTCCAAAGAGTTTCTATATCACAACAGGGCCCTGTACATCCAGCTAATCCTTGAATGTCATGTCCATAACAATGATGTTGAGGTAAAGGAAACAAATGTCAAATTGACAGACTCCATACGTCCCTGGAATATTGTGGGAACATCAGAGTCCAGAGGGCATTACTATGAACTGCTGTGTCCATATCCATTAGAAAATGTTGTCTTCTCCTTGTCAGTGTGAAATACCAGTTACCAATATGCCAACTTCAGATCCAAGTGGAATACCTGGGCTCCTTTTAAGGTGTCTAGGGTGTCATCAGTCTGTGGCAGTGGGACGCAGACTTTCTTAGTTACAATGTTCAGCTTCTGGTAGTCAACACAGAAGCGCAGATCTCCATCCTTCTTTTTCATTACCACTACTGTGGTGATAAGTTTTTCGGGTTCTTCTAGTATGCCTCTTGTCTTCATGTTTACTATCTGTTTGTGTTACTTTCTTCTGCTTTGCTAGCAGGACATGACACATGTGTATATATACTTTCAAACAAATTTCAGAGCAGCAATCTTAACACATAGGCATGAGTTACTCCAGATAGTAAAACATTTATATTTTCAAAAGGAGATAGTAATGTATTTAAATAAGTGTCGGAAATGCTTGGCATAGTTGCCTCTTTAAAAAAAAAAAATAAAAATTAAACAAATTTTCTTCAGTGGGAGAGAGTGAAGCTGTATTTTTATTACTTTCTCAGTTATGAGTCTAAAGTAAGATGGAGAAAGTATCACTTTTTACCCAGTCTGATGTTGAGATTTCACAGAAATATATGTTTTTAGGCCTACTAAATGAATGAATGAATTGATTAATGAAATCACCGAATGGGTCATCAGTGTTTTCCATGGATGTGACAAAAAATGTTTAAAACATATGTGCCATCCCAGACTACCAGTTATGTAGAAAAATGTTCATTATTTTTCATCCGTTCAAAAAGACTCAATTTTGATTAAAATACTGGTGTTTAAGATTTTTCAATCACCAATAAAATGTTTATCTTAAATGTTTTGCAAATAGCTGTGAACTCCTTTTTATTGTGAATCAATGTTGTATAACTTATAAACTAAGGATTAAACAAAAACTTGTACAAAAAATGTAGATCTTGTTAAAAGGTACCACTTATGTGTTCTCTCTTAGGCATTGTTAAGCACTCATAATTTTCTTAGACTTAAACTGTAGCACACTTCACAAAAGCAATATTGTGCTCTATGATGGCATCGTCTCAGATTACCTTATGGGAATTAGAATATATAAATATATACATTTCATATTCGTAATTATTGGAAACAGAAAATGGAAATTAGATTAAAATATTCACCAAAAGAGCAATGTTATTGGTATATTTGCTAATCATAATTTGGCTATGCAAAGAAGCATATAATATAATAGTACTATATATTTTAGGTCTATGCATTTTGCAAATTATTTTGTATGTTAAACACACTGTATTTTCCTCCTAGACTTGTGGACATAATGGGACACATTTTAACAAGTGGAATTGCAGCAATTGCATTATCAGCAATATTTTGTTCTATTTTGTTCATCGAACGCACTGTAAATTATGAAAGATACAACAACAAAACTACTGCTATGGATGGAAAAAATAGTTCCAGCTCCAACGAATCTTCAAGTAATCTTCAAAGAGGTGTAGCATATTATAGTGTTTACAGAGATCCAGAAGAAACAAATGCTACAGTCAGGCAATATCGCTCCAAGATTGTAGAGGTAAATATGTATCCTCATCAATCAAATAGCTGAAATGCATATGTGCATTTTGCATGTCATGTCTTGGGTGCTGTTATTTGTCCTTGAGGATCTGATCTGCAGGATGTACTGCTCTGTTTTTTGCTTCCACTCTAGGAGTGGATTGGAAGTTAAACTATCTTACATTTTATGTCACTGTAAGTCATATTGTCATCCTAAGAATTGGCAGATAGATAACATCTACCCTCATCCAACCTATGCATCTTCGTTTGGGAGAGTAATTTTGTTATAGAATAAACATTTTGATAACTCAATAGTGAAAGGATGTTTCCTGGTCTCACTTCTGATGATCACAACTTGGCCAAAGTATTCCCCTTTCCAAGCACTTTTAAAAATTCAGAAAATAGGCTTGAAGTTTCTACACATTATAGCTGATTGCACCGCATTTGTTTCTGAATATAATGAGAAAGAGACTTAGAACACATAGAAATTGCAATTTGCATATCTTACAACTTCTTTATCTGAATCTTAATGCCTGAATTGATTGTCAAACAAAATAAATAAGTCCTGTTTCACTTATGAGTCCCATATCTATAGTGTCATTATGGTATGATGATACACTTATCTTTGTATGCAGAAAATGTGTGTCATATGCTTTCTTGAGGGTTTTCTTTAGCCTGTTGAATTCCTTTCATTCAGAGGAAAATGAAACGCCTTTTTGATTATATTTTCATGGTTAATAAGTACTAATGATTAAGAAACATTGCAAACATACTACAGCTATCCTTTTTGCATGATATTGGAGTATGAAAGTTAGCATACAAAATAATTTTGTATAGAATTAAGTTTGTGGACAAGTTCACATAGAACAAACAATACATTCAGAGCAGAGTTAGCATTTAACATGGACGTTCTGGAAGTTTTCAGCATCAATTGAAAATGTCTTAAAGGTAGCCAAATTATTATGATAATTATATGGGAGCACCTTTTAGTCATTGTATGGTTTCATTGACAACTTGTTCACCAATCAGCATTGAAGTTAAGAGTTCTAAAGCTTGATGCACAAAACTAATAACTGTTAGATTTTTGTTTTTCCTTGACCACTTGAATGTTGGTTGCAGAATTTGAGTAATGTGCTGCATGGTCAGCTGTAGCTACAGTATCTTCATCAACAATTTACATGGGGATGGAGCCTGTCCTCTTTCTGCTGCAATATGTAATTCTTGTGCTTCCTTGAATTTTATTATTTTCTTTAGCCCTTATATAGGACCTCTTCTCAGTTGTTTCTGTCAGCAATATTCTTCAAAACAGCATTTCTATAGCTAGCTTCTGATAAAACTACACTTGCAGTGCAAGGTCTCTCTTTTCATCATTGCTGTTCACATGGAAATGTTCAAACTTTTTATTTTCAATGAATATTCGTTTCACAAAACAAATCATCAATGTGCATCACCAAACAACCAGGAAACTTACAAAATCTAATGCCACCAGAAGTCCAATTTACAAAAAATTACATTGGTTGCATTATCTCGCTGATGGCAGGACTTGGAAAATTAATTATTTTTGGCATAATTGTGAGTGCATTCTTAATTAGATACCTACAAAATTTCTGATTCCTGTAATAATTACAGTCTTGATGTACCATGCTGAATATGGTTACCAGCTGGAATATACTGGCAATTTAGAAAGCAAGCATTTCTTGCAGTCATGCTTTGGAAAGAATGCACCTTTCATTTAAGTTAATTGATGGAAGTTAATGTGAAGAAATTGTGCGAATAAATTATTAATTTCCATCAATTAACTTAAATAATAAAGAGTTTAATGATGAAGCCTGGGATTCAAGTACCTACAATAGTAAGTCAACACAAGCGGTGTATCTTGAATACGAGAACCCCTAGTGGTTTACTGGGAAAATATATATGAGTCAATAGGAGAATTTAATGTCAGGACAGCACATTGGCCATGGTAGCTCAATGGGTAAGAGCGACTGAACAAAAACCGGGAGATTCGTTGTTCAAATCCCGGTCCATGGCATTGAATTTTTCAGGTTGACTCTATCTGTACACCTTTCATACTGTAGCTTTCAATTTAGATCCATGATTGCAGTGCTATATCACAGTTCCAATGCAAATTAAAAACAAAAATGGCTGATGTCAAAAATAGTACTCCAGAGGATCTGGTTCTTTAACAGTGAAAACAAAAATGTGAGAAATCTTCAAAAAGGATGAGATTGCTGATAATGGAAATAAATAATTAAATAATACAAATAATTCTTTCTACTTACAGTGTGTGGATTCATAGTTACTAGATACTAGTAATTGATTTCTCGTTATCATAGAATGTTAATGAAGCTTGAAACCTGTATATGCTTCACTGTATTCTGCAAACACATTTCTAATATTAAGTACTACACAAGATGGTATATTGACTCTTTTTCTACATCCAATATCAGTCTGTAAGTTAATCCATACTTTAAACTGTTTGTGGCAGGAGTATTGGCAGGTCTTTCAACCAAGACTATTGGTAGTAAGTAATTTTTTTTTTTTTCCACAATGTTCAGAGAATTACTATCTGTAATTAATGTGTGAGAAATAGGGTGCTTAGTTGCACAAATAAAGTCACTCTCACCAATTTTTTAGTTTTATAGTCCAGGCAACACATGTTTTTCTCATTCATTGGTATACATTCATACATTTACACTTAACAAATATACCTATAGAACCAGCATGTTTAATGGTGCTCACAATGTGTAGGAGACACTACAATTCCTGAAAATAACATTTTTGTTCAAACTAATAGGTTGGGTACCACATTAATTAATATTAAAAGAACCTAATGTTAACTGAGTTATGCAAAATGATTATTTAGTTTTTAGCTCTGCTGTCTGTTTATAGAGAGAAATTCTGACTACCTCCACATGGGGATCTTTGCTGTTTAAAGTTGTGTGTGTGTGATTTTGATAATGTTTTGTGTGTATTGAAGAACACACCGTAACCTCATTATCATGAATATTAGAATTATAGAACTATTGTGTTTCTGATTATTCCTGATGACAAACGAGTTTGATGGAAGAATATTCATGAAATGAAATATATAACACCCAAGAATGCCTTTAGTCCATCACTGAGTTTTGCATCTCTTTCTCTTTGACAGATTCTATAAATTCATTTATGCATAAGACAAATAGTAGCCAACATTTCATCAGTTATTAATATTTCCAACAGTCAAGTACAATTTTGGTATGACATGCTTCATGAATATCATCTGACAATCCAGTGAGTGAATTACATGAACTTGTGCAATGTGTACATCTGGGTTCAGGATAGATTTCCCACTTTGTGTTTTCATCGCTCTCTAAGTAGAATATAATATCTCTAACAACAGATTCATCTTCTGTGCCAGAATTTTCTTCTCTTTCCTTGAGTGACAAATCGTCTGAATCAGTATTGATGTCTTCTTCATATTGTTGGTCCAGTTGTGCCTATTTGACATTGTCATGCTATAGTAAATGGAGAAATAATTATAAGTTGTTTGGTTTGCTTAGACCATATATCTTGCGCATTCAGAACTTTACAAAGAATGGATGAGTTAGGTATCATGACCTCCAGTGAATGCCAGTGCTGAATTTTTCTACACATGTAACTTTAATAATGACAGCTTATCAAAAGACAAACAATACTTTGTCAGCCAAAAAGGTACTGGTGGTGCAGTAATAATAGTTGCTGGTGCTTTCTGGATACACTGTGATGGACTGTGGGTTGGATTGCTCATGAAGAAATAGATCTAAAGTATTAATATGAATTTAATTATATATAAATGTGTTAATTATTATTTATGTTAAGCACTTGCTACTTACTGTTGAGTATAGTTTAGTTATGAAACATGTGTCTAAAAAAAAAAAAAAAAAAAAAAAACTTCAAAGTATGCAGAATCACAAAATATGGAGAGATTACATGGTGGCCTCCATTAGTATCTAGTAACAATGTGGGGAAACTCAGTTAAACTGTTAATCTATGCAGAAGTAATAAAATAGGAATACTTATTGCAAGGTTACTGTGCCTACAGCAGCTGCTTACATAGAAAAATACTCTAAGGTGATCATTACTGTTCTTCAACCAGTATTTCTACATCATCATGGTTGAATAACGTATTTAAAGATACATTAAGGGCCGACGTCAGCTTTAAGAGATATTGAATTTAAAAAATCTGGACATTCTATTACTTTGCCCAACAGAATTGGACCTTCAAGGTCAGATCTTCAAAGTTGGACCTTCAAAGTTGAAAATGGAAGCAATAGCTCCTGAAACTAGTCCCTCAAAAAATGAAAATGTAAGTAAGTGTTAGAGTGTAAAAAACCAACAACTACAAATAGTTTCTTCAGTTAATTTGGACATCACAATTACTAAATTCCTCCAAACACACAATGGTACAGATGTATTTTATTTATTTCCTTAAGTCGTGAAACCATTGAAGTTAATAGAATAAAACAAAATATATTATTTACTTAATTCAATGATGGCTCATATACATTTTATTTGATGGAGTGGAAACATAAAAACTATAGATATTAGTTTAATCCATAAACATGAATTTATTAGCATTGGAATGCAAAAATAGGTAGGAAAAAAGGAAAAGAACTTGCATAAAGTTAAACATAGTTTTATATACTAGGATGCAATTTTCATTTTATGTAAAATATGCTCTACACTCATACTCTATGCATCATCTATGCACTCATACATTTACAAAAATAATTAATTTATCTTCACTTGTTACTCATATTTAATATTTTTATTCATAGTTTTATTATGAACTCCTCTTCAGGAACTACTGTAGGAAGTAATGTCAGCAGTAAATATAAATAATTAGGATGAAACAGTTTATTTAAACAATATTATTGTCCATGATGTTATTAAAAGCGTGTTTAAAATACTAAAATGTAATGTTAATAAGCACTAGTCTCTATTTATAATTGACATTGATTCTCAGTAATCATTCAAGTGTACTCTCATGTTAATGCTGGCTCTTTTTAAAATAGAATGTTATTTAAGGATACATTAGTTTAGTTGTCTTTATAGTGGAAAAATGTATTGTAGTTTAAAGCTCCACATAAGTCATTTAGTATAAGGCAATTGATGATATTAATTGTTCCAATATACACAAACATTTGGTGTGAAAGAGCAAACAATTGATTATAAGTAAAATTACCTCTTGACAAATAATTTAGGGAAACTTCTCTTGCAGGTGCTTTGATAGGGAGGACAATTTCAAGAGTGCATGAGTGAGGAAGATTTTACAGATTCTGCATGTCTTACATTAAGCCCTCCTGGAATATTTGTCAAACCCTTGTCCATCATATCAGTTCTTTTTAAGCCAAAGAATTCCATAGGCACAAGTCCCATCATTCCCTGGCCCATCTTTTTTCACACACGTATACACCCATAAACTTTTCGGAATAAGTTTTCTCAGTTCTTCAGTTTCCCCTGCCATTCATCCCACTAGCTGCTCCATCCATTGCATCACCATTTCATATCATCTATTTCTTCCTGATACTAACCTGGATATTCCCTCAGATGTGTAGTTGCTATCCTCCTTAACAAATGTTTGATCTGAGGCATGCACTTCTAAGTCTTAGGGGTGTAAGTTTTTCATAAGAGAAGAGTAAAAAGGAAATGGAAAAAAAAAGTTGTCTGCATTTGCCTATGTGGTTCCCACATCTGTTACAATGCTAATGCTGAAGCATTTAGGGTTTGTGCTTAAAATCCTATAATATTGTTTTTGAGTTGTCAATTTATGCAGGAATTACTTAAATGTGCTAAATACTTACTGTTACATTTTGTGATTTCAGATGATGAAGCATGCATGGGATAATTATGTACGTTATGCCTGGGGAAAGAATGAGCTCAAACCAATCAGCAAACGAGGCCACAGTGCAAGTATATTTGGCTCTGTGTCACTAGGTGCTACCATAGTGGATGGACTGGATACATTGTATATTATGGGCCTTGAGGAAGAATATAAGCAAGGCCGAGATTGGATAGCAAAAGACTTCGACATTACCTCTGCAGTAAGTCTCAATATCTTTTCCGTTTGTAGCACTTAACTTACTTCAGTTGGTGTTACTGTTTTCAATCAATCATCACTCAGTCGATCATATACTTATACAGATTATTAATCAATTACATATTGGATATGTACATACAGAGAAAAAATTTAAATTACCAAAATTTAATTTCAATTTATTTCAATTCGCTGTTACAGGGCATTGCCCCAGTTAACACATCATATGTAGTTGTTTACATCCAATACATGAATAAAAAATAAAAAAATACATTATAAACAAACAAAGATATAAAAATAAAATGCATACCTAACAACTGCACATCAAATGATATACAAAATTGTTAAATGAAAAGCAACTAGCAACTGACAAGCATAACAGAAATGTAACAATGAACCATCTAAGAACTACAAATAACCGTAAGAAAAAAGAACATACAGCTATTGAAATGCAAGTAACAAACAAACCTGGAAGTGTAAGAAACACAGCATTACATATTATTGATAAGACAATTATTGGATTATCTCACATTAAAATTATTGACTTACCAAATAATGTCCCCTTTATAAAGCAAAAGAAACTACAGAAATATGTTCTGAAATTGTTTTTTAAATATACAATAGATAGTACTATGATCAAGATGATAAATGTTACCAAGGTGATTGTACTGAGCTACCATCTTTATAAGCGGAGAGTTGTGGTGAATTAACATCTTGGATTTACTATCATAAAATAAGGAATGGGAGCCGGCCTCTGTAAATGAAATTGAAATGAAATGTGTAGTGTTTAACGCCCGCTTTTACTACATACGGCACCGCAGGCAGTGACACTGATGTTACATGAGATGAATATGGAGCACTGGTGGAATGAGATGGTGGGAGAAACTAGAGGTCCCTGAGAAAATCCGCCCCAGCGCCGTGTTGTCCACCACAAATCTCACTTTGCGGTCGCCTGGGATCGAAGCCGGGCCGCCTTGGTGAGAGCCAAGAAGTCTAACCACTGAGCCACGGCGCAGCCTCCGGCCTTGTTAGCGTAGATGGTAGCGTGTCTGCCTCACGTTCAAGAGGTCCCGAGTTCGAATCTCGGTCAGGGTGAGTTACCTGGATAAGGTTTTTTCCAGGGGTTTCCTTTATCCTGAAAGACGAATGTTTGGTAACTCTAAGCTCTATGTACCCTGGGCTCATTTGAGCATCATTTCACCCATTCCATTCATCATCCGATATGACTAAATGTTGGAGGATGTAACTTGCAAAAAAAAAAAAAAAAAAAAAAAAAAGGAACAAGATCTAAAATTTGGATGCCTGGTGTTTAAATTAATTTCTTGTAAAAATCTAGTGTTATCTATATTGCCGTTAATCACTTTATAAAGGAATAACTGTTGTATTTTCCTGCGATTTCCTAATGACATCACTTTATATACTTTTAGCAACTTAGTGTACTTCATGTAATCATGAACTCTTTATAATACAGTATTTTTAAAAACTTATCCTGTAATTTTTCAATTCGTGCTATATGAGATTTATAGTACGGTGACCAGATTACGCAACAGTATTCCAGTTAGGATCTTACAAAACTGTTGAAAAGTCAGAGAAGAGAAGCTATATTTGCGAAGTGTGCACCATTCCTAATTATGAATCCTATGAATCAATGTGCATTTTGAAAGAAAAATTTTCAGTAAAATTGACATCTAAATCTAACGGATTTAGCGAAGTGCAATTTGTTATTAGTCAATGTGTACTGAGTATCAATAATATTGTTACATTTAGTGTATTTAACTGCAAAACATATTTTCACATTAAATAATAAATGGTTTTCTTGACTCCAATGTACAACTCTATCTATATCTGCTAGTAAGATTTTGGAATCATTCTCATTTCTTATAGCTTTATATAATTTAAGGTCATCCGCATAAAGGAGGCATTCCAAAAATTTTATTACACTTGGTAAGTCATTAATAAACAAAAGAAAGAATAATGGCCATAGATTAGATCCTTGAGGAACACCCTTTACTTTAAGTATTTGTATCAGAATACTTAAAAGCTAAATATGAGGTCTGAGAACAGATATTGTAATGTTCTACAAATTCAGTAACATAAAGCTGAGTTAATGCTTGTTTAAGTTTGTGCTTGAATTTGGCATCTGAGGGGGCTTTTTGGAACTAAATGGGTGGTATATTACATAACTTAATGCCAAAGTAAATTAAGTTGTTACTGAAAAGTGTGATTTTGTGTATAGTGCTGCTTAAATTATTCTTGTTCTTTATATTACAATTATGCTTATTGTAACATGTTTAAAAATCTTTTAAGTGTTTTCTTACATATTACAATACCTCTAGTATTATATATATATTCCAACACACTGTAACAAAACAAAGTGACTATTGAATATAAGTAAATTTTTGGCATTATTATGCCACATTTAAAATTACCTTAGTCTTATGTAACCCTTGGTGTAATAACCCAAAGTGGGCCTGAGCCTGCAAACTTGACTGCTGGTCTCACACCCACATATGCAAGGCAGAGGTGATTGATCATCCAACCGATATGGGTAGGAGAAGTGGTTAGCATCTTGGCACCCCCAGGCGGAAAGTTGCAATTCTAGACCAGGGTTCGCTACCTAGCGTAGCTCCTCAGTTTCCTCATGATGCTGAGTGAGCACCGGTTCTATACCCGGAACTTAAAATCTGCACCCACTATGGGTGAGATCAATCCCAGGTGCATTCCGGACACAGAAACCAAAGCACATGCTCTAGCCCACTATGCCATGGTGCAGAACACCTCAATCTTACCTTTAAAAATATTCCTGGACTGAGTAATAAGATGTGGCAACTAACCATTCATACAGCTTATTGTTGTACTTTGGTAATGCACATCATTCTAATGTAAGCAATATTGGACGAAAATGAAATGGGTGAAATAATGTTCAAATGATCCCAGGGTCCATAGAGTTTAAAGTTACTCAACATTCATATTTCAAGATTAGGGAAAATTCTGGGAAAAACCTCATCCAGAATATTCACCCTAACTGAAATTTAAACTTGGAACCTCTTGAATGTGAAGCAGACATATTACTACCACACAACAGAGGTGTACATGTACATTGTTATATGTTTAAAGTTATTTTATTATAAAGTTGTATTCCTAATATACCAAAACTTTTCTGAGATGTGGTCAGCCTCAGATATGGTGCATTAATATGTTGACCCATCCTAGTCTTCTATGAATGTACAGCAAGTGCATTTTGCAATTCAGGTAAGTTACCGCAATACATTGTAAATATATAAATTTATTACAGTCATGGCTTTAATTTGAAAGTAATGATTTGCAGTGCAGGGGCAGTTTCTGAGGTAGTGCCGCTGTGCCATGGCATCTGAAAATGAAAGAAAGAGAAGAGTATAGGAATTGCGCAAAAAAGATTGCTTCTGAGTGTCTGCTCCCTCGTGTAAATAGCCGCATTAAACGCAAGTGCTCTGTCCTGGTTGTTTTCCTTGGCTTGGTGCCTATTCCAGAACGGCACCGTCTACGCTCATAAGTGCCTGTGTTAAGGGCTAGGATGTCTGCTTATACACGGCTTCTTATGGGAGAAGGTAGTGCCCATATTTCTCTGGCACATAACTTTTGCTTTATCCGCTAGAGTGCAGTAAAGCACAGGACTTAAGATACCTGTCTCTCTGTTGCAAAATCGTATGCGAACGCTTCGTATCACATTCTCCATGAATTGTATTATCAAACTTTTACTGTGCAGTGTATTAAGTTTTGGTGCATCTGAAATTATTCAAATAACTTTTTTTTTGTAATATAAATGTGCTGCCAAATTTCCCCAGAGTAAGATTCCATAGGTTATTAGGCTTTAGAAGAAATTGAAGTAAGCTGATCTAATATATGCTTCTGATATGTGGGCTTTGAAGATTCTAAACAAATGAACAACT
This sequence comes from Mantis religiosa, assembly GCA_030765055.1. Classification (NCBI taxonomy): domain Eukaryota; kingdom Metazoa; phylum Arthropoda; class Insecta; order Mantodea; family Mantidae; genus Mantis; species Mantis religiosa. The sequence continues at coordinate 90,798,103 of CM060953.1, forward strand.
CTGGAGAGTTTAGATGTTATGTAACTCATATGTAGTGCCCATGATAATTTATTATCTATTATTATACCTAAAATGTTATATTATACAAACTAATACTTCTAGGAGCTTCTAATGTTCTGACAATCCTTTTCTGTAGTTTAAAGATTGTGTTCCTTGTGTCAGAATTTCCCCAGAATATTACACTGCATAGACAGCTTCTGAAATCATATAATGCAAAAAAGATACCCATAGACAAACATCAGATATGTACCAGATAAACTGCAAAGACTATAACAACTTTTACATTGGAAAAATTAAAAGCAATTTGAACATTAGGCTTAAAGAGCATTTTAGGAACATCAGAAACAAAGAAATAGACAAATTGGTGGTAGTGTACCACTTTTGGAATGATAATCATGATATAGAACAAGAAATCTACTTATTAAAACATGTTCAGGGTCCAACTGCATTAACCACATGGGAAAAGATATTCATAAAGAAATATGAAGGAAAACTGTACAAATTTCGACACTACCTTTGAAGAGAACCCAAACTTCAAGTTCATCAAGATACTACCAGAGACGCCCATATTGTCTACAAGGAGTTCACCAAACCAACATTCAATAATCACTTCAGCTGAGAATGTTAGGAAAGTCCAAACGAAACACGTTCTAAGTAAACACTAGCAATATATAGAGCATTGAGTATTAGTTTGACTCAAAATTATATTAACTGAGCTAAGAGTTTGCTTTCCTTTGTATGCCATAACAATTTAGTTTTGTTTTCATAATATGTTGTGATTTACAACATTGAAAGCATTGGATAAATCTAAAAGGAGTTCTACATTGTGTTTTTTTCTGTCCATAGAGTCAATGACATTAGCAATTAACTAAATAAACCAAATATTGCAGTTTCTATAGATTTTTCTGCTGTGAACCCATATTGTGCAGAACAGGTTAATAGTCCATATTTTAAGGCAGACTTTTCCGATCTGATATATGTTAATGTTTCAAGTATTTTTAACATAGGGCACAACTGTGTCACTGCTCTGTTCTTTTTGACTCTATCCTTTTCTCTCTTTTTGTGAGTGGGCGTGGTTTACTGTTTTAAGACAACTTGGAAATACACATGGTGAGAATGAAAAATTAAATAACAAAGTGGAATTAACACATCATCTAATGTGTGCGAATATTTGTTTTTTAGGTTTTAAGGACTGTTCAGTTCATGTAAAAAAAATATATATATAAAACTTGTATTTAGATATATTGGAATATTTTAATTTTGCCATGGTTTGTTTGTTTATTTTATATGCCAATTTACTGCACTTGTAAAATATATGTTAAATAATTTTGTTGCTGTACATCAATCATTTTTTTCATTTTTTATTCTAATAATGTTCTTTTTTGCAGCAGTTCCCAGTTCCTGTTTTACTATCTGCTACATTGCCTTAAGTTTGCTGTCTCAGTCACCAATAAGTAATTGTTTATATAAATATTTTTTTCTGCCTATTAGGACTTTTTCGGTGCTGTCTGTGGTAGCATTTGAAGTTTTCATGAATTTGTTATATTTATTTCATCCAGAAGTTTAAGCCTTGAGCTTTAAAGCTTTAATTTTATATAAATATAAGCAATATCTATCATTTAAAGTTTCTATAAACATTGCAGCTGTGGTTTATGTCACATATTGCTATTGTGATATAGAATTTTCAGAGTGATGTAATTTTTTTTTTCTCCAAGTATTTCCACTATAAGTGTACTAAAATTAAACGATCCCTCTTACAGGTTGGGTTTGAGAAAGGTCTGCCATATTTACTTTCATTCTTTAGTTCATTTACTGATTGAGTTTTGGGTTTGCTCCTGTGGTGTTCCAATACAGTTAAATTTCGATTTCAAAAGATCCTTATGAAGTTTTAAGTTTTTAGAAGTATAGCTTTGTCTTGTGCATTTGAGAATATAACAGCCCTCAGCCAAAACACAATTCAAGGATAGCTTTTATTGCTTCTCTCTTCTAACCTTAAAACTCTAACTCTGTTGGTGAGTGATAAGGAGCATGGAGCAAATACTTTGGGGGTGAGGGAAATCTGCATCTTAAGCACTTGCTGGGAATAAATCTATTGATACATAGTTTAAGTGTGCTATTTCAACATCTCATCTTACATCTTACATCTCAACTGAAAATCATCTAATTAGAGATCATTTGTTACAGACGACAGACTTGTCAGTTTTTGAAACAAACATCCGATTTGTGGGAGGGCTGTTAGCTTGTTTTGCCCTTACCGGAGATGTGATGTTCAGAGATAAGGCAGCACAAATTGCAGAAAAATTACTTCCAGCATTCCAAACCCAGACAGGGCTTCCGAACTCGCTTATCAACGTCAAAACAGGGGTAAGTATTTTATTCTTCTGTCTTTTATATCTAAATGAAAAAAGGCAAAGTTCGTCATTCCAAATATTCATGTGATCCATCTCCATATTATTTTTGTGTGTTCAACATGCATGGCTAGATTCATGTTTCAGATTCAATCTGAATACTGCATGAGGAAATTGTACAGAAATTGGATAACATAATAGAACAAAATTGGTTCCTTCATTCATGACGTCAGCCGACTATAGAAGATAACGCAAGCTTAGTCACAAAAACTGTGGTTAATGGCATAAATATAAATTCAGCCAGGCATTGCATCTTTTTCTCCCTATAAAGAGGGCCCTTTTGCATAGAGCAGCTATACTACTATAGTTCAATTTTTGTGTATTTGTATTAGTCTCTGCACATTGTATAGCTTACTTTATTCATCATTTATACATTAATACAATTTATGTACTCATTGTGTGTACTGTGCAATGGCCAATATAGTAATTAATCTGTAGGCTGTTCATTAAGGTTAACCATGAACCTATAAGTCTATTGTAAATAGATTTACAGATTACTCTGTGCTCATTTAGCAATCAATGACACTTGAGCATTACTAATTACTGTTAGGAATTCACATATGTTTTGCATACATGTATTGCATATTATTTTAACTGAGCAATATATGTATCCAAAAGATAAATGAGAGTATAGTCGTTTGCCTTATTATATATTTATGGTACCTATTCTGAAATTTAATATATAACATTTTTACAAGTTTTAAATAACTGCAAAGTATAACATATATTAAAGCATATTTAATGTTTTGCTTCAGGCAAGCAAGAATTATGGCTGGGCAAGTGGAGGCTGCAGTATATTATCAGAGTTAGGTACACTGCATCTGGAGTTCGCTTATCTCTCAGATGTAACAGGGAATCCTGTTTTCCGTGCCAAGGTAGAACATATAAGGAGAGTTCTTCAAGGCATGGACAAACCTCGGGGTCTTTATCCCAACTACATAAATCCCAAGACTGGAAAATGGGGCCAACGTAAGTATGTTATAATGGTTACTAAGTATGTTTCTTCTTGGCTACTAAACTCTTAACATCAAAAAGAACATTTTGAATTACTGGAAAATACTTTATAGACTTTATAGACATGACTTGACTGTCATGTCTAACCTCCTAACTTACTGTCATATTTGCTGTGCTCTCTTCCTTAAAGGTAAATTCTAGTCACAAATTTCACATAAGCTATACATTTGAAAAGTTAGAGATAATTTTAACTTTGACAAGTAAATCAATCATAGGTCAGTTCCAACCATTAAACATATGCTGCAATTTTAAAATAAAGTTAAAGGATGTACTGTTTCTATATTGTTGATGAATTTCTTAGTATAATCCTTGGATATCAGCATCACACAGTGTGCTTTACTGCTGTATGTATTTCTCTTATTTGATCGTTTTGAAATTGGTAATTTAAAAATGTAATGTATTTTGCTTTCAGCTTTCTAGTTTCATTTCATTGCAGCAGTGGGCCATGTAAATATTTTGAGGAGATGTACACAGAAATAATAAATAAGGCTTACAACATATTGTTAGATATTAGCAACAAATAAAGCTATTTTATGTGTAAAATGGTTTTTCCACTTATTTATTACTTTTCTGAAATGCACTTTGTCTGCTGTTGCATCAAGCCATTCAATTCCTCCTGTATTTAGCAAAACTTTGTATATGTAGGCTGTAGTGTATATCATGTGATAATTGATAATATATTTTTAAATGATGTATAACACAGAGAAACTGAAAACCCAAAAATATCCAAACCAGCTGAATGGCTGCACCCTCAAAATGTGTGGCCACTCATTGTTGTGCTGGAGGAGCACTCGTTTGGACCTCTACCTTTTGCTGTTGCCGAATACTGCGTTTAAGTCATTTAAGGGAGTTACAGTACACCCTGCTGTTGACAGTCATACCTTATGGAAGCCAGTCCATTAGAAGTATGATACAAGTGTCCCAAAAGATGGGAGATCATCTGCTTACCTGCAGATGAAGCAGAAAAAAATTTCTTGGACCAGTCTTCTTGGCCACAAACTTGTTTAAACATTTGTGAATATCTGCTGTTTTGACTCCTTCTTTCAAAAAAAAAAAAAAAAAAAAAAAAAAAACATTCAGCCCATCCACAATGGTCGGCGGGATATGCCTCTTTTGCCCTTGGCCCACCTCAGTAGCGTAGATGGTACCATGGCTGCCTCACGTTCAAGAGGTCCCGAGTTCGAATCGGTAAGGGTGAGTTATCTGGATAAGGTTTTTTCAGGGGTTTTCCCCTATCCTGAAAGATGAATGTCAGGTAATTAAGCTCCAAGGACCCTGTGCTCATTTGAGCATCATTTCACCCATTTCATTTATCGTCCAATATAACTTAACGTTGGAGGACGTTAAATTACACACACACACACACACACACACACACACACACACACACACACACACACACACACACACACACACACACACACACACACACACACACACACACACACACACACACACACACACACACACACACACACACACACACACACACGCACACACTCTTTTGCCCTCCATTCTGTCTGGGGCCTGGCCAGAGGGCCCCCTACAGCCCTCTGCTCTTTTGCCTTTGAAGGTGATAGTTACCTTCTGTCTTGTCCATGTATTTCTCTACCTGATAACAAACAGGTGCTGCCCTTTCACTATACATTGTGTTCACAAATGCCATCTAAGATCTGCATGATGAACTAGTATCAGGTTATCGTCCTACAAGAATACGTGCTCATAGATTTGAGCGGTATGTTTGAAACAATGCAATTTTAAATCATTTCCAAATGCCCCTCATATAAATTAATAATATAACAGGTGATGTGGACAAATGCTGTAAAATTGAAATATGTAGATCATCTTTTTTCGTAACAAATTGTTTGTAGAGTTTTGGATGTTTTGCTTTTTGACAGTGTTTTATGGCCTTTGTGTAAGAAGAGAATAGAATATATAGGTAATTTAATTGTATATATGTTTTCCAGATCACATGTCAATGGGAGCCCTAGGTGATAGTTTTTATGAGTACCTGCTTAAAGCCTGGCTGCAGTCAGGCAGAGAAGATCAGGAATCCAGGCAGATGTATGATGATGCTTTACAATATATCTTTCTTCACATGCTAAAGGTTTCACCTGGTGGACTGACATACATCTCGGATATGAAATTTGACCGACTAGAGCATAAAATGGATCATCTCGCATGCTTCTCAGGTATGTAGTAGTTGAAGAAACTTCAGAATTTCTTTAGTATTTCTTAAACAGATTTATTTACTTATTAGCTTATAGATTTAGTTACCAGTTTTAAGCCTCATCAGAAAAAGAAACAATGAAATTACACCGTAAAACTATTTGTAGTTGGTTTATTGACACTCGTCACTTACTTTCCTTATATTATTGAGGGACTAGTTTCAAAGGCTATTGCCTCCATTTTCAACCTCTCTCCAACTAGCCAGTAAGTAAATATCAGTAAATATAAATAAGAACTAATTGTTTTACACACACTTTCAATATGAGTTTTAAATTACATATTTTCGTCAATGATGACTTCCAAAAGTTTCATAAACTCTAACTTCTGCATATATTCAGTGCCAATTTTCACATTTATTAATTCAGTTTTGACCAAACATTTTGATGTTGGAACCTGATTGCTTTGGTTTTTAGAGAATTTACTTCAAAGTTGTTGAATTTTAAATAATTACATAAATCTTGTATTTCTGTGTTTCTCTAAGCTACTTACATCTTTGTTAGCAAACATGATTGATGTATCATCTGCATATGTAACTATTTTGTAATTTCTAGGTTTAGGAAGGTCATTTATATATAGCAGAAATAGGAGAGGCCCGAGTACAGACTCTTGCAGAATACCCACTTTTATGAATTTATATAGATACTACTGTGTATTCTTGGTGGTAATGGATTTCAGTGCATTACTTTCAATCTAGAAGGAAAGATTTTAGAATTTCATGAAATTTACCCCTAATACCATGTTTTTATAATTAATAGTTTCAAAAGCCTTGGAAAGGTCGAGGAATACAACATTATCAGTATATTTTATATTAGAATGAAGAAATTAAACCTTAGTTTTAAGAAGTTAGAAGTTTAACTTGCTATAAATTTACTCAGATTGGCATTGGATGCATTTGTTCTTTAGTTAGTGACAGGTTACCTGCATGCATTAACTATAGAGTGTCTTTTGGTGGCATATGGAGTTTGCAAATGAATCTACTAGAGAGATCTAGAAGGGGAAACAAGATTTAATTGATGGCTGTTATTCCTGAATATGCAAATATCTTTAAAAAAACCACTAACTCTGTTGGTTTTTCAGCATGCTGTAGTAAAGCAAACATTTGGAACCAGAAGTGTGCTGCCAATACCCTCTTGTCTACCTGCATATTTGTGATGCTTCTTTAATATTCTTGGTTCTAGTTTGATTGTTTCCCTTTGTTTACTCAGTGTGTATTTAGACAAAATAAATAGGTACATTTTAGTACAAAAGTGAATTGAGAAGATATTGACACATTGCTTCACTCACACTGTTTATTCACAGGACATGTTTCAAGAGCTCTTGCTCCTATCAAATCTATAAACAAAAAACAGGTCTAGCTATGGGCAACCCATTGTCTCCCTTCTTGGCAGATTTATTTATGAGTTCTTTTGAAACACATAGCACAAAAACTTTTCCAAATTATTTCAAAGTGTGGTATCGCTATGTTGACGACATTTTTGCAATAGTACCTAAAAAACTCATACAAGATGGTCTTAAACTTTTGAATATACAAAATCCAGCTATAAAATTTACATTGGAAACAGAAGAGGATGGTGTGCTCCCCTTTTTGGACATCAAGATAAAAAAAATGAACAACAAACTCACCTTTGGTATTTACAGGAAACCGACACACACAGATAATTACATCAAGAACAACAGTTTCAACCCAAAACAACACCAACATGCCATTTTCAACAGTTTAATCTTTCGGTTGATCAACTTTCCACTAAACAGAGAAGATTATCAAGAAGAATACCTACACATAAAAAAAGTAGCTATATCCAACGGTTTCAACCCAAATTTAGTAGACAAAACAGTTAACAGACTCAACAAAGCTAAGAAAATAAAAGAAACCACCACCCTAGAACCTACAGGAGAAAAAGAGAAAAAACTTTTTAAAAAATTCACCTTCCACCCATCAGCCTATAACAAATTCCAAAAAATCTTCTCAAAACATAACATAACTCTTGCACCTCAAAATAGGTTTAATATCAGAAATTTGTTAAAAGGCCCTCCCAAAAATTCAATCACTACCAAAGAAAAACCAGGAATCTATGAGATCAAATGTGAAACTTGCCCTAAAATTTATATAGGAAAAACAAAAAGAAATATTAACATAGAAATAAAGAGCATCTAAGAAACATTAAAAATGGTGAAACAGAAAAATCAGCAGTGGCTTTTCATTTTTTGAACACTAGACATGACATCAACTTGGAAACATCTCTAATAAAATATGTTAATCACCCCATAGACCTTTCCGTATGGGAAAAAATCTTCATCAACAAAAATCGTCATAGAGTCATGAATTTTGAAACTCCACCACCGGACATCTTTGACAAGTACATCAAGCCATCTATGGACAAAATGGAGAAAGAGGAAACCACTACAACTTGCACTAGTCGAGTATTAGCTGATGATAGGAGCAAGAGCTCTTGAAACATGTCCTGTGAATAAACAGTGTGAGTGAAGCAATGTGTCAATATCTTCTCGATTCACTTTTGTACTAATTTGTGCTTCACTGTCCCTACGCTTCTTCCAAGTTTATACTTTGAGGTACATTTTATTTAGTGTACTTAATGTATTTGTCATTGAATTCTGTGTTTGAGTGATTTTCTGACAAGGTTCTGGTTACATTATTAATTTTCTAAGTGAAGTTGAAATTAGATTTAAAAGTGAATTTATAAGCATACTTATAACATCCTTCATACAGTAGATATGTGCATTTCTGAGAGGATTGTCTCTGACATATTGTACAAGAGAAAAAAAAAATTATTCATCTCTGTTCAGTTAAGGATAGTTGGAGAATTATTTGAATGTGTTAGCAGATGAGTGACTTTAACTCATTGCCAAGATTGAGAGAGAGAGAGAGAGAGAGAGGGGGGGAAGGGGAGAGGGATTCTTTCCATTTTAAGCTGGATGTCTTCAGTATTTCAGTATTTCAAGATGGATTTAATATATGTGCTATGTTTAGCATTTTTCTAGAGCTGCCCCATTTAGATCCTGCTAGTCTTTTTAATATTTTGAATCTAATATTTGCTTTCCTTGCAACAGATGTTACTTGGTATAGCCACGTGGCTCTTTTATCAAAATATACTCCTAAATGTTTTAAAAATTCTGTTTTTTGGAGTTTGTTGCCATTATAAGCACAGTATAATTTCTTTTGTGTTGTTTCCCAAGGAAACATTTTGAAAATGTGTTTTTTCTGTATTCACTGTCATTAAATTTTTTGAACACCCTTTCCCAAATTTCCATACAGGACATAGAGAACATACCTGCCATGGAACAATAATTGACTCACATGTGCAAATGTGGAAGAAAGCCAGTGCTTAAGAAATTTAACCTCCCGACTAGGTCCAAGGGACCCAATGGCAATAGCAGGGGCATCTTTTATGCTTAATAAAGGTTGAGAAAGGATGTAGCAATCGCCATATCGTAATAAAATGGTGTCCTTAATAAAAACAATAGCTACTAGCTCAAATGAAAATGAAAATGAAGTTCCTCGAATATCCTTTAAGTTAAATAATAAACATTTTAAGTAAATTATAGATGAGTTGTATTTTTTACACATCAGCTTCACTTACATACCTATATTGAGGACATGTTTCGCCAACTATTGTTGTTGTTGTTGTTTTTAAATTCTACACGCATGTAGGTTCAAATTATTTCTTTTTAAAAAATGCATTATTAAAATCTCATTTGTAATTCAGAGTTACAAGTAATCTTTCCTCTTCCTCTTGATACGTGTATAAATCAGGTTTAGCTGTGTAAGCATGCATTATACATAAGCATAATTACTGGAAATAATGAAAAAGTTGACAAGTGTGCTGCTTTCTGTTGATTTACAGGTGGACTGATAGGATTAGGAGCCCATACCCTGAAAAATGATCTGTCACAAAGATACTTGGAAATAGCTGAAGCCATTACTCATACATGTCATGAATCCTATGACCGAACAGCGGTAAAATTGGGACCTGAATCATTTCGTTTTACTGATGCTATTGAGGCAAAAGCATTAAAAAGCAGTGAAAAGTATTACATACTTAGACCAGAAGTTATAGAATCATATTTTGTGATGTGGAGGCTGACCAAACAACAGAAATACCGTGATTGGGGCTGGGAAGCTGTCCAGGTAGGTTTCTCACTGCATTGTTATTCTTTTAGTACAATTCATTTATCATCTGTTCTTTATTATGTTTAGCATCTGTATTCATTGCAGGTTGCTTAAGTAATCACAGAAACAGTTTTATCACTGACCATCTTTGTCTTCATATATGATCTATTTGCTAGACTCAAGTTTGATAAGTCAATATGCTATCTGCATTATAATCATATGATAGTGTTCTTGACACTTCAATCCCAAATAAAATTTTTATAAAGTTCAACTTTATTTCAGGCTCTAGAGAAACACTGCCGTGTTGCAGGAGGTTATACAGGCCTTAAAAATGTGTACCTGGAGGATCCACCTAAAGATGATGTCCAACAGAGCTTCTTTCTTGCTGAAACATTAAAAGTAAGTTTTTCTTATTTTACCTGCACTTATTAAGAGATATATTTTAATTACAGCTTTGTATTCTTTAAATTTGAATATTTTTTTATGACTAAAGTGATTTATACTGTGTGAACTTTAAAGAATAGTGATTTCATTAAACATGTGCTCTTTTTCAGTACCTTTATCTTCTCTTCAGTGATGACAGCCTCATTTCACTTGATGAATGGGTATATAACACAGAGGCCCATCCTCTTCCTATCAAAGGGGTCAATCCATTTTACAGAGAACATGTATAAAATTGGTTTCTCATAGGACTCTAATTTATTTATTTTTGGTAAGTGCCTCTATTACATTGTAGAAATCAGATAAAATATAATTAAATCAGGGCTTTTGTAACTTATTTGTTAAGAAGGCAATTTACAGTTATTTGTTAAGCTTTAAGATCCCCTCTTGGCAATTATCTCACTATTTAAAGTCTGTCTGGGTTAAGGTGTCAGAAAGAGAGATCAATAGGGAGGAATGACTGAGCTACCTCCCATTCATTACACTGGAAAAGGGATGTCATTGGAAAGGTCAAAACCTTTTGTTGTCAGCTTTCTTTCTGCCACTTCTTCAGATGTGCAGATTCCTGTTTTAAAACCTCTTCCACCTTCGCTCTTAAAGGTTTGTCACAACACATTTGTGTGAGCGAGAAGGTGAGTACTGCTTTCTCTTTCTAAGAATCCATGACTTCATATCCCACACAGACTCTAGCATTCTGTAACTCATTTGTTGTTACAGTATTTACTTCCTTGCAGGTCAGTAGCAAATTGAATGACTAATTGAAAACTCATATGTTCTGTAATAGCATTTTTTTGCAATTGTCACCATCATGAGTCTTTTTCTATTTTGCCGTATCAGGATGCAGAGGGAGCATCTATGGAAATGCTACACAAGTATAATATAAAATATACCTGGATTTTTTTAAATTCTTACCCATTACTTAGAAAAGGAAGACTCTAAATTCTGTGACCTAACACAATTAGATTTTATGGGGGAAAAGTCACCCTACTACTGAACCGCATGATAGTATGTCTGCAGTTTTCATTTTAGGTTAGGTAAGATAGACAAAGTAACCAATGATGTGAACTGAAGTTTCATGATATTTTTATGTAAATGATATTAATTTATATCAGTTTATAATTATTACTAAATTTTCCTTATGGCTTTTGGCTGTTAATGCAAGTTGGTACTGACCAGCAGGCATGCAGATTTTTGTGAAATTTTAGAATGCGCTGTACATACTAGTAGGTATTATTTTTTTATTCATGATCTAGCAGTTTAAGTTTTAGTTCAATGCTGTAGATATGCTCTTGCATTTAACAATCATTAAATGATTATCATAATTGGTATCTGATAATATTCATATTAGTTTATATATTGTGGAGTCGAAATGTCACTGTATGACAAATCTGCTTCCCAGAAACCAATCATTCTGCCCCGTTCGAACTCAATCACATGCTGATATGGCTTCTCTTTGACGTTGACATGGCATATGGCACCCAATTTGTTTCCACCTTGTATGACAGCTGTGCACTGACTACACTGGGCACAACACTGACCTTGTCAGACTGTCACGTGAGGGCTCTGCTCGGCCTGCTTGTACCCCATCTCTCTGTAAACCTAATCATTTATTGCTTGCACACTCTTCTGTGCTTCTCCCAAGTTTGGAGGTATTCGAATAATTCCTTCTTGGTGTTACAGTTTTTACAAACAGCAGTGTATTTTCTTACTGGCCTTTTTATTTTTATTATTTTTTCTTTCAAGATTGGACAGTTTTTTAAATTGATTCTGGTAACAAAAATGGATCACTTTAATACCTTACAGCGAGCAAACATGCTCATTGTGTAATCTTAGCTTAAAATTGAAGCAATTAAATTTGTTAGTCTGCAGATGAACTTAGCATAATCACTATTTGAGCTGGAAATTCTTAAATTAATGCTCATAACTATTACCTCCTATCATCACACTAGACTACACAACATGTATTTTGCTATTAAACGTTATCTCTCAAATGTTATTTGCAGCGCATCATTTACTATGTCACAAATAACATTGCTTACTCAAGCAAAATTGGTAATACTGATATTTTATAACACAATTGATAAATGAACATTTGATAATTAAATTGTCAGCATTCCATCATAGTCTTTCTCTAATAGCAGTGCCAAAATTATACCTGTTGGTTGTATTCAACAATCAATTTTTTATTATAATAAAATATGTCACATACGTAAGTTATCTTTGTAAGAAAACTTTCCACAGCATTCAAGAGACTAGTTTTGAAATCCTTATATTTTATGGAAGGATCATCAATTTTTTTACAAAGATAAATGAAGTTTGTGACAGATAATTATATTTTATTGTAATATTTGTTACTTCACTGTTGTTAGCTTCTGTTTTCTACATACAGATCTTTATCTTAAGAGTTATTTTGTTAGAAAGTTACAGAATATTGAATAGCTCATAACGATTCAGTTTTTAAATTTAAGATTTAACAAAATGTTACAGTATAGCTCTGAATATAGATTTTTTTTTTTTTTTTTTGAATTATTAATGTGTAGTCACTGCTTCAAAGCATATTTACCTGCATTTTTCATTTCTCTACTAATTACTAATAGTCTAGTCTAGTAAAGGATGTATTGCCTTTCACTAAAGATTTGATTTCAAGATTTCACCAGAAAGAAACATTATAAAACTTTATGGGGGAAAAAAAATGCATTTTTAGGGGGGGGTGAGCAAAGGGACAAACGCACTCAAAAACGAAAAGTTGGAGCAATATTAAACTTTACAAGCATGCCTCCTGTGAAGCGTTCCAAGAAACTCCCCCCTCACTCTAAATAAGCCTTCAGATAGAAAAATGTTTATTATTTAAATTTGTTTAAAAAATGTCTCTAGTTATTTTAAGTGAAAATACATATTTAAGCCTTTGATGGCTAACAGTAAGTAGGTATTTTAAATCTTCCCTAAGATTTCTTCATTTGAGTGAATTTTTTATAGTTTCTAAACTGTAAGAGACAGGCCAAAACTTACTCCAGAAAAAATTACAGGTCGCATTAGAACAAAGAGTTTATCAATTAAAGTGCCATATGTCTTTTAATTATTTATGAAATATGCATAATGGAAAGCGTATCAACATAATTCATCTGTTGAAAAAGACCTGTTGATGCCAATGAGACCAGCAGCCATATAAAAATTGGAGGTAGTACTTTTTTATAGGCATGACAAGCTTCAGCTTTGTTGGAGGGTGACAGATACTGCTCACCAAAGGAAAGAAAGTCCCTGACAGGAATGTGCCACCCTTACACAGTGCGACAAGGACAGCGAATGTGTGTGACAAAGAATGCATGCTACACCAGGAGTAGAACCATTAAAAAAACATACACCTTATTCACTCAGTACACTAAAACAGAGAAGATTTATTCACAAAAGTAGAAGGCATCAGATTTTTTTTTTATGGTCTGTAACTAAACTGACTAGGTGTCATAAACACTACCAGGCAGGGTATCAGAATGGTGTCTAACCCTCTTACTCCTCATTCCACTGGGACTTACTTTGCTGTGACAAACTAAATAAATCTAAACTTCAGCATACTTTCCATTTTTTATGTAGTAAAATTTTGCCTATCTCTTATGGTTTACCAGTTTTGTAAAAATCATTCTGAATAAAGAGGACATCAGAAGCTATTCCCAGAAAATTCAAAAGAAACATTTCATTTGTAGGAGAATGACTTCAATGTTAACTCCAGAGCATTATATACACCTACATTTCATTTGTTATGTAAACATTGTAAACTTGTAGTACTAAAGCAAAAATCCCTTAAGGGGAGGCATTGGTGAAATTTCGTCAAAAATGACATTTTCCATTTGTTTCCTTAAAATTATGTTTAAACATTGTAGTTACAGAATCTGCCATCAGTTACACCCTAGCACCATTAAAAGAGCCACTACGTTACTATTTAAATGCCTGTGTATGGGTGGGCATGGCCATTAAATTGCCTTTGCAAGCATGTTGCAATGAAATTGATAGAATTCTCACGTTTAAATTATGCAATTTGATTTTATAGACTGTGGCATTGTACAGAGACATCTTCTGGATGTTTGTGAAAGCTACTGAACACACCTACTTTCGCTTTTATGTATTGGTTCCTAATGTTTAAAGTAAACAAACATTTCCACATGTAATATTTGTAAAATATGGTTTACATGCAAGTGAAAGATGTGGACAGCAGCTTATATTAGATTACTATTGTTTAGAATAGGAATAAAGCCTGATGTAGCATTACATTGCTTTCTTGCTGCAACAGAATATAATTCATGCCAGGTTAGGTTAGCAGTACAGTGGCTATTTCAAAGCAAAATATAGTGAAACTTTAAGATTTGCTAGTTGTAATAGTAAGTAATGATACTGGAATGCTCTACTTGAGGTAAATATTAATGAAAACATATTATAGCCCAAGAGTTACCAGTGATTCTAGTAGGTCACCGTTTGATGTAAATAGAACAATGGTTGATGCATTTTCGGGCATTGTTAAGGGTTATATTTCTAAGCAGAAGTTTTGTATGACCATGGATATGAACTGCATGAACTATTCTAGTTACAATTTCCATCTCATAGACATCTCTCTTCCGTTTAGCAAGAAAATTATTAGTATTACGGTTAGGTGAAAGCTAAAACAAAGTGCTCAAAGTCTATTGAGCAAATATAAATCTGCCAGAAAGCAGTTAAAAGTGACTAAATTAAAAGAGGAAGAGGATAAGAAACTAGATGAATAGTCTTCATAGAGTGCAGAAGGGTTTTAAAACATAGAATAAAATGTTGTTTATATTTAGAGCTTCAAACTAAATTTTTCTTCATATCCAATTTTTAGCATTTTTTTAATACTCCTAATACTCCAGATACTGAAGTTTTCCATGACTTTCTTTACGTTTTGCATATATGCATATTCCTAGCTAAGTCTTCAATAGATAGAAAAATTATATATATATATATATATATATATATATAAACAAAGGTTACCAAATTAAAGAGAAAGAAGGTAATAAGATAGCTGTAGGGCCCACATATGATGCATGGGGATTTCAAAATAAACCAAGTAGTGTAATTTCTATCTAAATCTTTAAATTCATTTTTCTCCACTTTCAATGTTTCAACATTTTTGTATCTTGAAAATGCTCCAACGTCTGCAATTCCAATCGAATTTGTATGAAACTGTGCATACATATTCCTAAATAAATGTTTATTAAGAGTTGGTATTTTTGTTTATGTAAATTAGTTTATTTATTATTGAATTTTATATCTCAAAAATGCAAAAAATTTAAGGAAAATTTAATATATTCACACATAATTTTTTTTTTCCAAAAATACTTGACACACATTTTAAAAGTATAGCAACTTTTATAACTGATGTACATAGGAACCTGAATCTAAAATTTAAAGTTTCTAAAACAAAAACTGTTTGACTTGGGACATTTTATATATCATACAGAAATCACACTATAAAAAGCACTAAATATATTTTTTTGGAAAAAAAAAAAGACTAAGATATAAATATGTATTTTAAAAGCTTAACTAGATTTTTTTTTTTTTTTTTTTTTTTTTTTTTTTTTTGTGCGTGTAATTTACGTCCTCCAATGTTAAGTCATATCGGGCAAAAGTAGATTCCCTGTACCCCACCTAATGACAAAATTTCAAGCAGTTCAGAGTAAACTCATTTTTCACAGATGCCTCCCATTAAGCCATTTTTGGAGGGGAATTTTTTTTTTCAAAAACTTTCTCCTGCAAAGGGTTAATGTGGATATGAAAGTTTTCCTAAAATCTCTGTCACATTGTGGAAGACATTGAACGTAAATTCAAAATTTGGTATTTAACATGCATGCCCACATGCACATGGGTGTTCCTTTGAAAACACTTTGTTGTTGTATTTAGGGAGTCTAAATATGCATATTCCCAATGAATGTACAGTAAATCTTTGGGTGGAATGCAATACTACCTCTTCTTACTCTAGGTAAGCATTCAAGAGCACAATGCTTTGTGGAATATAGGCAGATGATAGAAATAATTATTCCTGTTTTTATTTATTTATAAGCGTCAAATGTACACTAATCCTAGTTTCAAATAAGCATGCCCCATATCTCTTAATGCTCATGTGACTTAATCACCCCTCATTGGCTGCTGTCGTGGTTTAGACTGTTTTGCAGTAAAAATGATTTCATTATTCAACATAATGGCCCATCTTAATATGTGCAAAGAGAAATTAAGTAAATATGTTACACAACAGATTTAATTTATCTGGAATGCATGTTAATCCTTAAAATAAAGAGGAGAATCCTTTGCTTCATATGTGCCTCTTGGGATGACTGACAATAGCATGTGCATTTATTTGTAGAGGTGATTTATTTGTTTATATGACTTATATTCCACTTGGTGTGAAAGCACCACCTAATGCACCAAAAGCATTAGGCAATTAGAGTAAAGGGGAAGTCAGTAACACAGAGAGTGATACATGTCAGTGGGGTAAGGTTATTTGAAACGAACCTTAAATGTTATGCAAGTAAACTTTTTGATATGGTATTTCATTTAATGCTTCTTTCTTATTATTATTTCAGATGAGATTCTTGCATCAGAGCTTGTACATTTTTAAAATGGTGAGATTGGCATAACTGTACAGAGAACAGACTGTGGTTTAAAAAGCAAGAATGAAAGTACAGCAAGAGAGAATGGAGGATACCTACAGCATTCGTGCAACCTATTGTTTGCTCAAGTGCAAAGACAGTGAATGAAATACCTTATACACTGTGGTAGATGTAGTTGTTTATGTAATAGGAAACCAAAGTGCATCTACCTATTTACTCATTCCTTAACTGTTGTCTTTTAATTTTTTGTCAGTGTGGACTCCAAACAAACAGTTATTTTTTTCATTTTTTCTGTAACAAATTTGTCAAACCTTTGTTATGAGTGAGTCTAGGTGGTAATAATTCCATTTATAAATAGCATAGCAATCATTTCTGAAGTATGTCAATTATGTTTTAGAAAACCATGGAAGCACATTGACGATATGACATTGATAATGATCATGATATTTATGAGATTAATAAAATTAAATAATCAAAGGTATAAGATATTTGTACATATATTTACGTTATGCATATTTATTGTCATATTTGTTGAAAGCTATTTGAGAATGAGTTGAAACATAGTGTAAATTAAATTTTGAAACATATTCTTGTCATTTTAACATTCCTGGCCATCTTATTAAAGTTTCATTTTATGTACATTATTGTTTTTCTTTTTTATTACCTTATAACATATTTCAAGAAATATAAGCTAATATGAATCACAGCAAGTATAATAGATTCCAAAACATGGGATCATCTGTAAGTATAGAAGTACACCATTATATCATTTGTGTAGGGTCAATATACAATATGCTAACCCATTTATGAGCTCTCTCCAGCGGACAAGAAAACTAAGTCACCAAGGAAATGGTGCTTGCACAAGTATAATCAAGGCATTACCTCATAGTAGAAGGGTATCTCTTAAAAATGTTCTCACTCCCTGCCCTAAGCTCAGCAGCAAGAATCCTTGTGATATTTGTACAGTGTTATTGCTACGTTCTGTAGTATATGAGGATTAGATTAATATTCCCTTGTATTTAAAGATCCCATAAATAAAAAAATGCAACTTTTTAGGTTGGGGAGTAATGGGGTCACAAATCAAGACTTGTAATTCTGTCATTAAACAAATTTCTTATTAATGATTCAAGATCCATATGTTGAAACTAACCACATTACTTTTCGTGGTTGTTAAGTAATCAAAAAATGGTATTACTGTCATAGACCCTGTTATTCTTCTATTTTGCTTGTTGCACTAACCGTTGCATCCACACTCCAACTGTCAGTTCATAGTTCGACTTTTCATGCAATAGTACTGGTTTTTCTGTAAAAACTGAAAATAGACTATTTTCACATCTGTTTAAATGAAAGAAAGATTCATTGTGAAAAACAAAAGTTATAGGCCAATGAAACCATTTTCTATTAATTTTCTACAGTAAAAGCAAATGCAGTAATTCATTTGCATCCTGCTTGCACTTGTTTATGACGTAAGAGTCATAAACTCATTTTTTGGAGTACTGAAGTACTTATTTACATTCACCTTCTCTTAGAAATGTTATTCAATGCTAAGATCACTTTATACAAAAATTACACAAAACAGTCTCCATTTTTAATCTATGTTCAATTGTTCACTGACTATGGATGTTAATGTGTATAGTATGATTCCTGCAACTTGCTGAAAAAAATTCAATGTAATTTCAAAATTGAAAACTTTATGTGTTTGCTCAAATTTGCTTAGATTTACCTCAGCAGTGAGTTATCAGTTGAACATAGATTAAAAATGGTGAACGCTTGACCTCTGGAAAAACATTAGTTAATAGTGCATAGTGGTTATAAATTAACTCACACTAAAACAAGGGTAAAGTAACCAGTTTTGGAATTCTACAAAATACTTTTTGAGCAAGTTCCTGGAACCACCACAAGAGGGCCACAGCTTGTCTACATCAAGATCAAGAAGAATGAGCAATCAAAATTATAATTACTTTCTTGGAAGTGTTGAAAACAGTGTTGTTATGATAAATTAACTTTAAAGAGAGTCGATTAAAGACACTAGACAACACTTACTTTTAAAAGTAAGTGTTGTCTAGTGTCTTTAATCGACTCTCTTTAAAGTTAATCAAAATTATGTTGAAAATGGAGATACGGAAATATGCCTCTACATGGGAGCTTCCAAAATGAACGTTTAACTGGACCAGCGGTGTCTAATCATTAAAAATGTATCACAATATTCGTTATCCAGCATTACTTGGCAAACACATCCAAGTTGTTAAATTAATTGTTAGTGTATGCCATTTTTTAAAATGTATTGTTTAAATAAAAGACTTTTACAAGAAAACAAAGAATTTCCTATAAATTTCCATAAAGATTACTTGCCTAAATTTCCACACTTTTGTGAAACATAAAGATCTTAAGTTTAAGCATAAAAGATTTATTTATATTTATTATAATAACAAAGAAAACAAGACTCTGTGCATGCAGGATGCTGAGGAATCAGGTGAAGGAATGAGGTTTGTCCTGAACAAATTTTGTTAGATTTATATGAGCACCACCAGAGTTTCAGATTTCTTTGCAGTAAGTGCTACTGATAAGCATATTTAAAGTTTTCATCCTAGGCCAGTTTCCATCCTTCAATCATTGACACAACTCAGTCAGATGCGCCACATTAACAATCTGGCAACCTTTATTCCTCAAATGGTACTCTAAAATAATTTAATACATAATATCTACATTTTCACATGATTATGTTTAGTATGTGAACTAGCTTATTAATAATTCACAGGGCTGCAAAATTAAATTTTTCTTTATGACTTTAATCCTGAAGGGTGATTTCTATTAATTGCTGGCCGCAGTTGAAGAATGTGAAGTCAGATTTTTTTCTTTCACATATGAGAAAATTGTGCTAATGCTATAAAAATTTTCATATTTATACAATATTCAAACATTTTAATATATTAATCAAGATACTGACAGCTGTTCTTGTAACCTGGACACTGTTTACAAATATATGCAGTAAACAAAACTCAAATACCACTTATTTGTTCATAGATCTAATCACAATTTACGTTTAACATGTTCCAAGCGTTACAGAGACACAGACTTTCTCAGTGCTGCTTCCTCTTCACTGAAAATTTGTCTTTTTGATTTTCTTCTATGCTGTAGCTCCACATTATCTGCTTTCAGAGACCATCAGTAGTCAGCCATCATCCTTTCATCCCACCTGCCTTGATAATAGACTATTTCTTTCCTGTCTTGATGAGCCTTTTCTCCATGTTCTTCGCTAAACTCTCCAAGATTGTCAGGGAATAAGTCAAGATGGCTTTGAAGAAAATGGATTTTAAGGCTCAAATTACATCATTAAGATTACACAACTATCAATATATTTTCAACCACAGCTTTGAAATTTGGTTGTTTCCATTCCCCAAGAAATTGTCAACCACATTTTTAAATCCTGAGTAAGCCAGTATTCTTCTTGTGTCAGTACATTTCATCAAACTTCTGATATACCACAAATATTCCTTCTTTAAGATTAGCTTAAGAAAGAACAGAAAATTTGGAACATATATACTTAAAACAATCACCATCTTTAGGCAAAGCTTTGACAAACTGTTTCACGACTCCCAGTTTAATATGAAGAGGTGGCAGGATTACTTTTTCTCATTTCACCAGACATTCATTATAATATTTTTCTTCTAGGACTCATTGTTGTTCTGGTAGGCCATTCTCCGCTAATCCAATTTTTCACAGGCACAACTTTCACAGAGATACAGGAAACAAGGAAACTTTGTAAAGCCTGACTGTTGTCCCAGAAGCATTTCTATTGCTTTCAGGCCTCCACATACAACCTATTGGTGTTTTGAATAGTTTATTGCCTTCAGCAGCATCTGCATATTTTCATAGCTTTGTTTTAAGTGCACAGAATATGCTAGAAGCACTGAGCCATACTTATTTCTGATGTATAGAAGAATGGCCTTGAGGATTCTTTTGTTAGAATCTATAAATAACCTCCATTCATTTGTGTTGTATGTTACACCTTATGTTGATAACACATCCTCAATGTTTTTACAATAAACGAGAGCCTTCTGTAGTAAAATGCTCACAAAATTTCGATTCTCTTTATTGAAACCAATAGAATGTTGTGCCAGGTCAAGCAAATATTTTTCCTTTGATCTTCTTCTTTAACTTCCCTTTGTACCATTATTGTTGTGTTAGGGGATTCTTGTTCCTCTATCTCTTTTAATGTTGGGCCTGAGTAACCAAGCCTTGGATCCGATAGAGAACCAAGATAGGTGATCAGTCCAATGCCTGGTGTGAAGGCAAGGAATTGGATGATGTATTGAGGGCGAGACGAAATATAGGAAAGATGGAGCAATTGGTGGAATGCAAAGGGGCAAACCAGAGGACCCGGAGAAAATCCGTCCCAGTGCCATGTTATCCACCACAAATCTCACTTTGCAGTTGCCTGGTATTGAACCCAGGTGGCCTTAATGAGAGCCACGAAGGTTTTTCCTTTAATTGAGACACCAAAAGTAGTGCTCCTTTTTTTGAGAGATCTAGATATCTCACTAACTTTTCACATCTTCTTTAGTAAACTCCTCTGGTAGAATTTAGTCATAATCATGACCTTAAGTTTTACTGATGTTGCTGATTTTTAAGATTCTATAGTAGTGAGGGAATGTTAGAATGGCCCATGTAGAATGGCCCATGGCTGAATTTATTTATTTTTTTAAATTGTATAACATTATAATAATTATTACATTATTATATATAGTATTGGTAATATTATATATTATATTGGTAATATTATGTTTTAGTTTTCTTTTAGTGTTCAGTTTCTCTTGTATCAGGTGAGTTTTGAGAATTTGTGCTACTAGTATGGCAGTGGAGACTGTAATCTAGGAGAAATTAAGCATATTTTCTAAAATATAACTATTACTTGTTTACAAGATTACATTGAGATTAAATTTACATTTTATATTTCTTTTTTTCTTAATCATCGTTTTATTTTAGTTTATCAAAGTCTATTCACATTTTGTTAGTGCTTTGTTGGTAGCTGGCCATCTCTCTCCAGCTGGATTGCCTCTTGTTTGAGAATTTTGCATTCTCTTTGCAAAAGTTTGCAGCTATGGTTTGCAGCCATACATCAGGTGATGTATTGTCTGTTTTCCTAGTTTGCAGATACATGTTGAGTGGATTATTTTGAACCTGTGGAGGTAAATTGATAGATAGTCAACACGAAAAATTCAATGCCATAGCCGGGATTTGAACCATGGTTTCCATCCAGTTGCTCTAACCCATTGAGCTACCATGGCGAACTTGCGGTCATTACATTAAATTCTCCATTTGAATCATATATTTCCCCAGTAAACCACTAGGGGCTCTCGCATTCGAGATACACCGTTTGTGGCGACTTACTATTGTAAGTACTTGAGTCCCAGGCTTCATCATGTAACTCTTATTATTTTAGTTAATTGATGGAAATTAACCATTTCTTTCACACTAGCTGTGTATAGGCTAAGGTCTTTGATAGAGTCAACATTGAATGCCATGGCCGGGATTTGAACCACGGATCCCCTGGTTAGTGTGAAAGAAATTATTAATTTCCATCAATTAACTGTGGAGGTAAGCTTTTGTTAAATTGTAAATTGTATTTATTTCATCCTTTGGAACATAATACATATGTTATAGGACATGTCTGTCAAGATGCAAAGATAAGTATAAAAAATTACATAAGACTAAAAACTGTAACAGATACAGGATCCAACAAAAGTCTAAAGTAGAAAAAGCAAATAAATATAAACTATATAAAGACCATAGAGAAATGCTATATAAAAGTAATTGTTCACAAATGTGGAGTTTACTCTACTTCATGATTTAATTCAATTCAATTTATTTAGTCCTTTCGATTGATATCAGACATGTCATAGTATAAAAATTACATTAATGGCTATTGTCGTTATTTACAATCACTTAAAACTAATTAACATTTAAAAGCTCATTTACAGAATAAAATGAAATGTTATGTTATGCCGTGACCAGTTACTGTTGCTGTAGTAATTTCTGCTACTATCAGAATGTAGAGTTTTAATCTCTGTTTCTATATTTGGAAAGTCTTATCAAACAGCTTTCTTCCATTAGTTTGCGGTGTTTGTTCCTTATTTCTCCTATGACAGGGGAATGTATGGAGTTGTACTTAAGTGAGTCAAGTGATTTTGCTGTCTGTAAATATAATCCGTTTGGTGCTGTGATTGGCCATAACCTGCAAAGTCTGTAAATGTTACAAGGACTTCAGGATGGCACTAGCTTCCTCTTGGTTGTTTGAGCAGGCAGGGTGCAGTCTGTATTTAAATTCTTTCCAAATAGATTTCTCCACATATACTGCTGCTCCTACTCGGCCTTCAATTTTGCTGCTGTCTGTATACATCTCTATGGAATGCATTGTTTCGCTATTTTCATTTAGCTTAACTTTTGGGATGGATGTGGTCATTCTTTGACTGGTTTTGGTGTTTCACATTCTAGTTCCCTTTTCTCCAGGATACGCCTCTGACTTTACAATTGATTCTTCTCTTCTATTACTAGTCATATTGGGGGTACTCCTGTTATCACACAAGAAGCATCAAGAGAAATTGTTTGGTATCCATTTATCATTTTGATGTTGATTAGCCTTTGTATCGTCTGCAATTTCTTCAGGTTTGATTGCTTCTTTATGGCTTCCCTTACAGGTGCACCATATGATATTATAGGGATTAGTGCTCATTGTTCTAGATGTTCTCGGGCTTCGAGTCAGGTAAGAAGAAGTTGTGACATCAACGTTTCTGAAGCGTGTATCTCTCCCATCTTCAGGATGCTGAAGTTTCAGCATCTCAGGTGGGAGAGATGCACGCTCCCGAAACGTCGATGTCACAACATCATCTTACCTGGCTCAAAGCCCGAGAAAGTCTAGAACATGTACACTGCCAGGAAAGATTCAGCTCATATTAGTGCTCCTTTGTAGATTGTTTCTAGAGACTTGCAGCCTAGATCCAGTTAAGTTTTGCTTATCACCATAGCATATGTATTAGAATGGTAGATTTCTTGGCTATGTTTGTTTGTCAAAGAATAATTTGTGATCAAAATGAATGCCTAGGTATTCTATTTCATTAATTATTTCTAGTCTTCTGTTGTTCAGGTATATGTTAAATTGTTTAATTTGTCTGTTTCTTGACAATAACATGGCTTTGGATTTACTGGCATTGAATTGTATTTTATTCTCCCTGGCCCATTTCTCTACTTTGGCAAGGTCGGCATTTGAATAGATCAGTGGTTAGGATTGTTATGTCATCTTGGAAGGCGATTACTTTAGTATGACTTAAGAAGTCGAAGTTCGAAAGGCTCTTATAGGTACATGATATTCCATAGTCCTGGGGAGCTGCATGATCCTTGGGGCTGCCTTTCATTGCTGCTCTTTCTACTTTATAATTGTTGTCCAGTATTGATGCAACCCTGTCATTGAGGTAGTTTCTGGTATAGTCATGTAAGTTTTTTAGACAGTGAATTTCTCGTAAGTTATTAATATAGTTGGCCACCAGGCCGTATCAAGGGTTTCTCTGACATCAAGGCTCACCATAATTGTTAACTTCTTCTGTTGTAGGTTACTGTTGATGTACATCTTGGTTGCTTGTGCTGCATCAACAGGGCTTTTTTGGGGGGAGAAAGCCATGTTGATTACCATTGGAACAGATGTAGTGATTTACTCTATGAGTAAGTTTTCCAAGAGTTTCCCTCCAATATTTATTGTGACTTTGTGGGTTCGTGAAATGAAAAGTCCAAATACACCACTCAAAAATGTTCTTTATTTCCACCGACTTACAGTTAAACAGTTGCCAATTACACAGGATTACGTAATGCACACAATTACGATTCACCAGTTCGTCCGTTAAAATTCCACTGCACTCGCGATTACGTAAACTCCTCCGACGCACGTACGCAGTCTTCTCGTCGTTCGCTAGCTCGTCAAGCACTGACTGACTCCTCTTGCCCGACGTGTTGCTTATATAGGGTCAGCTGGCCGATCTGGAAGGTTCTAGATTAGGTGAAATATCCCGTAAGTTCGAGAACACCGGCGGAACAGAAAGAGACGGCGCAGTGATGTTATTTTGTCCCAGCCACCCCTCGTTACTGCTATAAGACAAACGAGGGGGACGTGGCGAACGCCGACCGTCTCCTGCTTGCCCGCTCTATAGGTCGTTCCGACGTTCGGGTGACACTGCTCCCTCCTCAAAGCTGGTCGTCCCGAACAGCACCATCGTAGAGTGCCAGGCGATCCAGGTGTACCACCAACATCTTCCCTCGGGGAACCTTCTGGATGCGGTAGACCACGTCGTTAATCCTCTTCACTACCCGGTACGGTCCTTGCCATGGCTGCTGGAGCTTCGGGCAGCGTCCCTTAGTCCGGGTAGGGCGGTACAACCAGACCAGGTCACCTTGCTGGAACCCTTGGCTGTTGGCTTGCCTGTCATACCTGGTCTTCATGTGGTCGCTCGCCTTCTGGATGTTCTGGCGAGCCATCTCGTGCATGTCGTGGAGATGGTCCACCAAGTTCTCCACATACTCGGTCGCTGGCTGTTTCGCTTCCGGAGGGCTTCCAAAAGCCAGGTCACAAAGGAGGCGTAACTCTCGACCAAACATTAAGCTGGCTGGCGTCATTCCTGTTGTGTCGTGTGTAGACGAGCGGTAGGCCAGCAAGTACAGTGGCAACTTGACGTCCCAGTCTCGCTGATGGCTGGCCACGACCTTCCTCAGGTGTTCCTCTAAGGTCTTGATGTATCTTTCGACCATGCCATCTGACTGGGGATGTAGAGGCGTCGTGCGGGTCTTGTTCACTCCAAGCCTTTGTAGTGCCTCCTTCATTAGGTTGGGCTCAAAGTTGGTACCCTGGTCACTGTGTAGCTCTAACGGCACCCCAAATCGACAGAACACTTGTTCCACGAGGCAGTCTGTGATTGTCTTTGCCTCTTGGTTTGGGATGGCATACACCTCCGGCCACTTGGTGAAGTAGTCCACGACCACCATTAGGTACTTGTTGCCTCGGTCGGAAACTGGGAACGGTCCAGCAATGTCAACGGCGATCCGTTCGAATGGCGCTCCGACGTACTGTTGCATGCGACCCCGGCTCCTAGTCTGGGGGCCACGACTCGCCGCGCACACGTGACACTGACGGCACCATCTCTCAGCATCTTCTCGGAGTCTCAGCCAGTAGTAGCGCTGCCGTAGTTGGTCAATCGTTCGGTTCGCTCCCAGGTGTCCTCCCGAAGTACCGGCGTGCACTTCCTCCAAGACTTCCGGGACCTTACTCCGGGGAAGTACCAACTGTTCTCTCTGAGTCTTCCCATCGGGTGATTCCCATACCCGGAACAGCACGCCCACTCTGGTCTTCAACGAGTCCCATTGGGCCCAGCACGACTTGTAGGTGGCGCTCCTCGGTGCGATGTCCTCCCAGGTTGGTCACGTCCCTGCCTCCACTTCCCTCAAGAGTGGCCCCAAGTCTGCGTCCGCCAGCTGCTCCCTCCTCAGGCCTGCGCTATCCCAGCCATCCGCAGGCACTGCTGTGACTACTCGGACTGCTGCGGCACGCTCCTTCTCCTCCACTCTTGTGCACTGGCCGCACTCTTCTGGACAGGGTCTTCGGGACATGGCGTCTGCGTTACCGTGGCTCTTCCCTCTACGATGTTCCGAGGTGAAGTCGTACTCCTGCAGCCTCTGGACCCAACGTGCTGTCTGGCCTTCCAGGTTCTTAAAGTTCAATAGCCAGGTTAGGGCGGAATGGTCAGTCCTCAGGTGGAATGGCTGACCGTAAGGCACTTGTGGAAGTGCTCCAATGTCTTTACTACCGCCAGTAGCTCTCGTCGGGTAACGCAGTAGTTCTTTTTTGCCTTGGATAGCGTCTTGCTGTAGTAGGCTATTACCCGCTCATGGCCGTCCTGGATCTGCGATAGGACACCTCCAATGCAATGGTCACTAGCGTCGGTGTCCACAATGAAGGCCCCACCCACTTGTGGAAAACCCAAAATTGGAGCACTGCACAGGGTCTCCTTTAGGTGCTGGAAAGCGCTTTCGGCGTCCTCCGTCCACACAAGGCCGGTGTTCCTCTGTCAGGCGGGTGAGGGGTTTTGCGATGTTGGAGAGCCCCTTTATGAAGCGGTGGTAATAACTGCACAGCCCCAGGAAACTGCGCAACTCTTTCTTATCCTTTGGGCGAGGCCAATCTCACAGCCTGTGTCTTCTCCGTGTCTGTGGCCACTCCGGTTGCTGAGACTATGTGGCCCAAGTAGTTCACTTCCTTGCGGAAGAGCTGGCACTTCTTCGCGTTCAGCTTCAAGTTGGTTGCCTGCAGCCTCTGTAGCACCTTACTCAGATTCTCGAGGTGATCATCAAAAGTCGTTCCGACGATAATGATGTCGTCCAGGTATAGCAGGCAGGCGTCGTAAGTCAGCCCTCTCATCACTGACTCCATGAGGCGTTGGAAGGTAGCTGGTGCGTTGCAGAGGCCAAAGGGCATAACCGTGAACTGCCAGAGCCCTTAGCCCGTCGAGAATGCGGTCTTATCCTTGTCTCTCGGGTCTAGAGCTACCTGCCAGTAGCCCGACTTCAGGTCCAGGGTCGAGAACCACTGTGCACCAGCTAGCGTGTCCAGGGTGTCGTCAATCCGAGGTAAGAGAAAACAGTCCTTCCGGGTGACAGCGTTCAGCTTTCTGTAGTCTACGCAGAAGCGCAGCCCGCCGTTCTTCGTCACCAAGACTACAGGGGAACACCAAGGGCTGTCAGACTCTTCAATCACTCCCTTGGATCTCATGTCCTCCAGCATGTCTCGTACCGCCCCTTGCTTCGCAAGCGGAACGCGTTTATGTGGTAGCCGAATAGGCCGGGTGTCCCCGGTGTCGATGCGGTGAAGCACTTTGTCCGTGCGGCCGTAGTCACTATCACCTCGGCTGAAGACGCGCTGGTATCGTCTTACCAGTAGTCGAACTTTCTCCAGTTGCTCTGCTGTGAGGTGGTCGGCCGCCCTCTCCAGTAAGCCTTCTAGCCGGGGCCCCAGGTTTTGCGTCGGCACCGGCTCCTGCGTCTTGTTGTATGCTGTTACGCTTAACACGGGCTCGCATGTTCCCAACTCCGTCTCGGCCTGGACGTCGTGATCGATGTCCGTTGGATTTAGCAGTCTCACTGGCCCCTCCTCTCGGCACGGCAGCAGTGCCCTGGCTACACATAGTCCGTGCACAGGCGTCTTCTGGTCCAGCATCATGTTCCTGGTTCTCTGGCCTTCCAGTCGCGCCGTCACCACCACCTCGCTCCTCGCGGGGACAACAACGTCTTCGTCCAAGACGGCCCTGCAAATTCCAAGGCGCTCCTCTGGTTGACGGAGTATAACCTCTTCTCCGTTGAGCCGCAGGACCTTCTTGCCGACGTCGACCGTCGCCTCATGGCTCCTGAGGACATCCAGTCCCAGAATCACCTCCTCAGCCACCTTCGCGACGAACACCCACAGACGCACGGTACTCCGTCACAAGATCAGCTCCAGCAGGGCCTCCTCCGCAGGCAAGGTGCCGCCCGATGCCGTGACAAGCTGGTATGTTCGGCTCGGCTTCCTTGTCGGCAAACCCTTCGCCACGTCATGTCTGATGATGGTCACGGCCGCCCCGGTGTCCACCAGCACGCGCCACGGCTTTCCTCCTACCCAACCGTACGCGATGAGGCTGTCATCCATACGCCGGCTGACGGCGCGCAGTGTCACTCGAGGGGATGGCGGTGATGGCGCCGACGTGCCCCTCTCCACGACGGTCCTTGCTCGTTTTCCGGCTGCTCTTCCTGGTGTGGGCAGTCTCTATGCAGGTGTCCGGGCTGTCCACACCCCCAACACAGGCCACTAGGTGTTAGCCGGCGTCCCTTAGCTGGTCTTCTGTCTCCGTCGTAGCGGACACTCCTCGTTCTCGACGTCGGGATGGATGTTACCTTGGCCGCCTCCATCCTTAATGCCGCTGTCAGCGCCTCGTGGATGGTTTTATAATCGCCGAGCATTAGGCGCTGACGAATCTCCGTGTCCCGTACCCCGTCGACAAAGTTGTAGGCGGCTTCCCGGGATACGAACTCCAGTGGCAGGTCAACCAAGGCCTTGCTAGCCAGCTGCTAAATAGCTATGGCGAAATCCTGCAGGGTCTCCCCCAGCTGCTGTGACCTTGCCTTTAGCTGGCTGCGGTATGCTGCGGCTAAGCGGTGGTTCCCGAAACGATTCTCCATAGCCTCCCAGATGTCCTTGGGTGCCGCCGTTGTCTGCACCGGGTTTAGGACTTCCGCGTCCCGTCCCTGGAGGCTGGCTATTAACTGTATGGCCTCCTCCTCCGGTGACCATCTGTTGTGCTCGGCCACTGTGTCGAACTGGCGGCGGAAGACTTCAAACGTTGACGCGCCGTCATATTTCGGAGGTTTGACGCGCGCCGATGTTGTGTCGCGTCCCGGTGCGTCGGCCTTCAAATCCTTCAACCTCCTGCCGACGACATCCTCCACCATGGCGCTCAGGGACTTGGCGCTGTTGTCGGCCTTTCCTTCCAGCTCATTAACGCGGCTGGCCAGGTCTTCGACGCGCTCGCCTAACTCTGTGACGTCCTCTTTTACGCCGGTCAACTGTTCTTCAAACTTTGCGGCGAGAGCCTCGTTCGCCGCCTTCATTTCCGTGGCCAGGCTGCCGTTCGCTGCTCTCATTTCTGTGGTTAACTCGGCCTTCATTTCTTCCATCTTCTCGGTGATGTTGTCGTTAGCCGTCTTCATTAGTTTCAGTTCCGCGGCCAGGTTGTTATTTGTAGTCTCCAGCTTCGCGGCCAGGCTGTTATTTGCCGCTTCTGTTTTTGCAGTGAGGTTTTCATTCGCCGTCTTTATTTCTGTCAATTCCGCCTTCATTTCCATCATCTTCTCCAAAATCTCTTCCAATGCGGCGTCCATGGTTGTAATGTTCGGTGATGTTGTTGACACCAGTGTGACTTTGTGGTTTAGCGAAATGAAAAGTCCAATTACACCACTCAAAAATGTTCTTTATTTCCACCGACTTACAGTTAAACAGTTGCCAACTACACAGGATTACGTAATGCACGCAATTACGATTCACCAGTTCGTCCGTTACAATTCCACTGCACTCGCGATTACGTAAATCCTCCGACGCACGTACGCAGTCTTCTCGTCGTTCGCTGGCTCGTCAAGCACTGACTGACTCCTCTTGCCCGACGTGTTGCTTATATAGGGTCAGCTGGCCGATCTGGAAGGTTCTAGATTAGATGAAATATCCCGTAAGTTCGAGAACACAGATGGAACAGAAAGAGACGGCGCAGTGATGTTTTTTTGTCCCAGCCACCCCTCGTTACTGCTATAAGACAAACGAGGGGGACGTGCCGAACACCGACCGTCTCCTGCTTGCCCGCTGTATATGGTGTTCCGACGTTCGGGTGACATTATTAAGCTTATGGAGTGGTATTTTGAGGCTTCACTACTATGTTCTTGCCCAGTTTAACAATGGGAATTAAGATAGAGCATTTCCATTGTTTTGGGAAGCTAGCTGCGTTTAAGTAGTAATTGCTTACTAGTGTGTATGGTGAGCTTTGGGAAACTGCTGAAAGTTCCCCCCCCCCCTGTTTTGTTTGTTTTGAAAAATCTCGGCATCTAAGCCATCTTTGCATGGTGCTTTGGTTGATTTAAATTTCTGTAGTGCTGCTGATACTTCTGCCTCTAGAATTCTGTGTTCAAATGGATGCGTAGGCTTCCACGGCCTGTGTCTTGATAAGTATCCTTAGCTTCCGGTGAAGGCCGCATCATTTTGGTCATATTTGCCGACATTTCGCTCATCGTGTCATGAGCTTCTTCTGGGACAAGAGCCCAGAAGAAGGTCACAACAGGATGAGCGAAACATTGGCAAATATGACCATAATGATGCGGCCTTCACTGGAAGCTAAGGATACTTATCAGAATTCTGTGTTGTTTGGAGCATCCTTAGGTGGGGTTGTTAGGAGTCTAGTTTGTTTATGTAGGTCATTGTTGCTATTGGCATTCTCCCCAGGTATGAAGTGAGAGGTTTGGATCGAGAACATTTATAAATTGGTTGTTACAGCGTCTAACAAACTAAAAATTGGGGATAACATTTTTGACTGCAGGTAGAGGTTCGAACCGCGAACTCTTGGTCTTTGTGACACATTGTGCGTTTTGTCACCGAGGTACGAAAGCTGTCATCAGGGTACCAGTTGTATACAAATGTAAATGTCGTTTGTATTAAAATCATAATTCCAAGTATTTTCCATTTTCTTTGATATTTTGCAATGCTATGTAGAGGCAGCTTAGCCGCAAGAGCAGAGTTGTAAATCAGTTCGTTACAGCATCTGACAAAATAAAAAGTTTGACATAAATAGTAGACCCACATAATAGATTTCAAACTGTGAACCCTTGTCCGCTTGTCACAGCTTGCGCTTTGCCATTGAGCTACGAGAGCAGTTGATAGAACATGCCTTATACACAACACAGATATTGTTTCTTTTAAAAGCTAATTCTAAGTGCGTCTGTTTTATTGCATAATTTCCAATGCCATGCAGTTAATAGCTCAGCTGCAAGAGAATTGTTACTTATTTGTGATATTTAGTAAATCTGTCGTCATATTGTGTTAATATATCCTTAGAAATCTTCGAAGTGAGTAACAGGTTAAAATGATGACCGCAACACAGTACATGTACGAAGATGGCCGATTTAGTTTTCATACCCTCTAGTTATGGAACATCTGAATGATACTAACCCGCGTATAGTGTACATTTGCTTTCTTGAAAGATAGTACGTTCCAGTTGCGTGTTGAGGAGTCTGCGGCAGTGTGAACAGTGCAGTGAAGCAGTTCACGAAGGATAATAGAAGTTGTTGTGTCAAGGGGTCAGCAAGTAGGCAATATAAGAGGTTAATAGCTAGCAGCGCAAGTTGTGTTGGGTGCAATAGTCATAGAGAAAAATTAAAGAGAAATTTAAACTGTGTAGTTTTGTCAGAAAGGGAAAATGATTTTTAGCATTGCGCTAGCGCTTCTAGTGACAAATAAAAAAGTTTGAAGTGAATTTCTTGTTTGTCAGTTTTCTCACTTTCATGTCAGGAGTGGGATAAGTCGTAATGGAAGAAGTACTTAAACAATTGAAAAGGGAATTGAAAACCAACATGGATAACATGAAATCCTTGATAGAGACGATAAAAATGGTGAAATCTGTTAAGTAAGACATAAAGACACAAATGAAGAGTGACATGAAAACCGGTATGGACAAAATGGGAAATGATATAACGATGCTGAACTCTGTAATGTAAGAGCTAAAGACAGAAATGAAAGGTGTAAAGAAAGAAATGAAGATGGAAATGAAAGGTGTGAAAGAAAAACTGAAAAACAGAAATGTCCGAGATGAAATTACAGCTATTAACTAATATGAGTAGAAGACTATTTGGCATGAAGGGAATGAAGGACATGGAAGCACCCGGCGGAAAGGAGAAAGAAGTTGACAAAAGTATTAATATCCTGTGGACCTGAGTGGGCGGCTTAGCTTACCGGAGGGAAGAGTAGAGGAGCGGACAGTGCTTACAGATGTGGTGGATAGCGCCGGCTTGAGGAGAGAACAGCTGGGAACGAGATAACGAATGTCTTTGCTTGGAACTTCAGAAATATTTGGTACGTTGGGAACAGAGGACCAGCCCAAGAAAGTGATCTTCCAGAGACGCGTGTTGGATAGTGCCACCTGGAACACTGGGTGAAGGACTGTCAACGACCAAATGGACGAGTAGGAGGAAAAAAGTAAGGATCGGCGTGGCATCATGGACAGTAGGGGACTGGAAAAGCATTACGGGATAGTGGTGGACATAGACACAGCAATGACCGAGGTCAGATGTGATGTATATAATGTAGCAAAGGGACTGCTATGGAAAGTGAATTGGCCCTACCAAATAATGACGGCATCGGGCGACACTTTGGGCCGATGGAGAAGGAAGACAGCGTCACTCTGGACAGCAGGTTGTTGGACATCATCATGGACGATAGGGGACTGGAAAAGCATTACCGGATAGTGGTGGACATAGATGCAGCAGAGACCGAGGTCAGGTGTAATGAAGCAAAGGGATTGTTATCATGGAAACTGGAGTGGCCCTACCATAATGGCAGCATCGGGCGACACTTCTGGCCGATGGATAAGTAAGTCTGGCTGGAGCTGATCTTGGGGCGGAGGGAAGTAACTGTGGGTTCGACGCGAAGGGAGCTGGAGGAGATGGTACTTAGTCTGGATGCCCTCGGGAGACACAAGGTGACTGTCGACGTCGGCAGGAGGATTCTACTAGTTGGACGAGACGATGTAACACTCAAGCCTTATCGTACAGGCCCGACAGGAGCTATATGGGTGTGGACGTACACCAAGAGGGCCAGAGTTTAATGGAACCCCATTGAACGCCTTCAAGTAGCGAGCGATCGAGGAAGACCCGGCACGACCAGCAAGCCTACAACCGAGGTTTCCGGATGGAAAAGTATATGTCGCCCTACCCGGACGAAAGGGTGACTCCCCAAGCACAAAGCAGCGAACAAGCAAAGCAAGAACTACTCTATGTGGAGTGGCGGATCATAGGTAAAGTATACCTTCAGAGGTTGCTTCGAGCAAAGATGCACACAGTATGAGACTGGTCCGGACGACAGCCCTGAGGAGGGACAGTGTTACGTCAACGGCGCGTAACTACCGTGCAGAAATTGTTTCCTGGCGGGAAAAGCAGAAAAATGCAACGTTCAAAGAGAGCCACAAGCTGACGTCACAAAGCCGGAAATACCAACCGGATTGTTACTACACAGAATCCTTTTGAGACCTTTCCAATTTAGTAGAGCGAGAACATTTGCTTACTCGAACTTTTTCCTATGACCGGCATATATAATAGCCGGTCCGAGGTCTGGCAGAGGCAGTCTGTTGACCAGTCAGTTGAGTTTAGTTAAGCGAATGATAGCATTGGTCTGCAAGAGGCAGGATATTCCAGCTCTTTGGTGAGAAGTCTGCGGCAGTGTGAACAGTGCAGTTCACAAGCGAATATTAGAGTTGGGTCTAGAGTTAGCAGGCAGGCAGTATGTAAATTTATGTGTTTCCGAGAAACTACTACAGCGCAAGTTTGTTCGTGCAATAGACACATAAAGACACATTAAAAGAAGTGTTTAAGCAGTGTATTAAAAAATCAGAAAAGATTGTAGTTAGCATTGGGATAACGATTCTAGTGATCAATGGAGAAGTTTAAGATGAACTATGTTGTATCGTTTCTGTCGCGTAACATGCATACACAATATGGTTAGAGAATTAAATACACATTTGTGTTGTAAATATAATCTCCCTCAGAAGTAATTTGAAATCAACATTATTCACAATTACACCGAACAAATCAAGCTCACAGAACTAAAAATAACAATAAGAAGAAAATAGTGATCTTCTTTTGCGTTTTATTATAAAGAGACTTATTGAAAGTACAACAGTTGTATTTTCACTCTCACTTCATTTTGTATTCTATTCTCAGATTTCTTCAATGTACAGAACTGCATTTACAATTTGTTCGTCAGTAAGAATTGCACTAAATGGCTGTCGTCTTGTAACTAACCTTCTACAACATTTGCTTCAACTTCTTCCAGCGTAACTTTAGATCAGCTAGCAGAGTTTAAGGAACTTCATCCACACTGCATTCAGCACTGATTTATTTGACACAGATAAATTGTCATGTTTAGAAATACTCTGACAAAGCTTGCAAATTGAAATGTCTGAAAGCCCTTGGTTTTATAAATATTCTGGTGACTAATAGAGGCATGTTGTGAGTTCGTGCTGCATTTGTGCAAAGGACACGTCTAATCCACTTTTTGTTTTGTTTAAACCCAGATGCCCTCATTGCATGTGTGGTTACAAATGCTACTTTCAGGTAGCAATTTTTAGTTTCAATCATGTTATACTTGTTTTTGGATGAAGTTCTTAATTTTTAATAGTTTCAGGAAATTTTTCTGAAAATCCAGCAGTGGCTATTTGGTTCGCAAACAATTCTCCTGTGACGTTAAGATAATTACCTTAATTTCAATTTCCACCATGCAAGCCACCTATCACTTGCAGGATATCTGCTTTCATTTTCAATCTTTGAATGCACACTTTGCAATTTTTCTCTTATTAAAGGACTCTTTCTACATTCCGGCATAAATTAAATTATAACTAAAGAGCATCGTCAACAATTTTATTGTTGGCTGGCCCCAAAGCTCAGTCGGTGGAGCACCTGCCTACCATGTTAGGGTTCCCGGGTTCGATTCCCGCCGGTGGGGGTGGGAATTTTTCTCCGACCAAGATAATTCCTCATCTTCCCCAGAGACTGGAAGTATGAATGAGAGTGCGAATGTGTGCGTGATCTAATGATTAAAGCACCTTCGATTTGTTCGAAAGGAGAATGGCCGCCGATATGACCATTGGAGTTAAAGGCGGGATATAAATGGAACAACAACAAATTATTGTTAGCGATTTTTTCAGTGAGCAGCAACTGGAGATTATCTTGTTCGATTCCATTTGGTTACTTACTATTCTTATTTTGCCTTCTATGACAGTGCTTTGGCCTACACCAAATTCATCGCAGATCTGTTTTACAGGTTCACCTTTTCATTTATTCTGTTTATTCATTGTCATGGCCTGTATTACTTGTTTGTATTTTCGTGGCGATAGGCATGAAAGGTTCGGCGCAAATAGACAACAGACGGATAGTGTTTCACGGAGATAGCTTGCATAAGCAGATAAACATAGCGCCGAAGATAAGACTTACTGACACAGATAAGTGAGGTAAATGGAAATTTCTAGTGACTTCTTGACTGATAGAGATTATTCGGTTTCTGGTTTGTTTTAGAGCAGTCTAGAAATTATCAGTGAGGTACTTAATGGAGCGACGACTCGCCAAGAGGAGTCGTAAGCAGTAAACAGCTGTAGAGTGTTGTTGTAACGAGAGCTGATGTAATTAGACCTTGGTAGACTGTGTGTATGTATCGTAATGTTACATGATAATTGAACAGTGTATTGCTACGGAAATAAAGGGCATTTGGAATTTCAGCAAATTGGACTTTTTAATTCGACGAACCCACATAGTCACAGTATTTAGTACCACTCATCTGAAACGGTAAGCACAGTAGCAAGTAGACTACATTAAAGTAAAATAAGCTGCAGCTTTATAAAATACTTGAGCAATACACAGAAATTCAGTAAGAAATTAAATTAAATTTAGCACTATGTATATTTACTTTATGAAAACTCACTTCAGTAGACTAATACTACAGCTACAGTTGAAGCCATTATTTATGTTTGGCGCCAAACCAAATGTTCGTGAATTTTGTGATGTAGTTTAAAATTAAAAAAAAAAAAAATGTATGTTGAAGTGTTTCTAGGTATATTGTATGAAAGTGTAATTTAGATTAGAAGGAACAGCAAATACATATAGTTGTCTATGGAAGTTAATGTACAGAAAAAGTGAAAGGTTACCAAGGAGACATTCAATATCCGGGAGACGCTTTGCAAAAAAAAAAAAAAAAAAAAAAAAAAAAAAAAAAAAAGATTTGGTATATTTGTAAGGACGGCGTGTGCGAAAGTACGTAGATGTAGTTGCGTAGTATTGATTTAAAATTTATATTGATGGATTAAATAATTATCACCAAATAAGTACAAGTATTACTTCTTTATGTTGATGGATTAAATAATTATCGCCAAAGAAGTACAAGTATTATTATTTTAATAGTTTGGAAATAATAAAATACATGCATCCTACACCTTGTCCCAGAGATGAAGTTTCGCATTTGCCGGCTAAATTAAAGCTGGGGAAAGAAAGTTAAATTTTTTATCAAACTGTGATATATTAAGCAGTCAGAACCTGAATCAAGATTATTAAATATAAAATGAAATATATAAAATATTACAAACTGGCGTTCCATCACACGATAATATAGTAAAACACAAAATTAAGCTATTTTATTTCAAATGGGCATCCCAGCTGGACCAAAATCAAATGATACTGTGGCTGTGGGTTCGTAGAATTAAAAGTCTTAGTTCAGAAATTTAAAATGTTCTTTATTTGCGTAGGAATACACTTTGTACACCAGCAAAATTACATAACACATGAATACAATCTTCCAAGGTCGTTGACCACAACAAGGAGCTCGCTTCCAAAACACACACCAGTTCCAATTACCACTCGCCCATTACGACTCTGTGTACAACTGCTCCCTGGCATGTCGCGATCTCTTATATATTAGTTCCATTGATAATTCGAACTGTTCTAAAACAAACAAGAAACCGAATGTTCTCCATCAATCAAGATGTCACTAGTATGTTCAATTTATCTCACTTTATTTGTTTCGGCAGACCCTTATTTCCGTGTTATCTTTATCCGTTCCTTTGTGCGCACAAGCCGAGATAAGGGATTCGCAGCACTGCTCCCTCCTCAAGGCTTGTCGTCCCGAACAACACCATCGTAGTGGACCAGACGATCCAAGTGTACCACCAACATCTTCCCTCAGGGCACCTTCTGGATGCGGTAGACCACGTCGTTAGTCCTCTTCACCACCCGGTACCGTCCTTGCCACGGTTGTTGCAGTTTCGCGCAGGTTCCTTGGTCCGCGTAGGCCGGTACAACCAGACGAGCTCACCTTGTTGGAACACTCGGCTATTGGCTTGCCTGTCGTATCGGGTCTTCATGCGGTCGCTCGCCTTCTGGTTGTTCTGACGAGCAATCTCATGCATGTCGTGGAGATGGTCCACCAGGTTCTCCACATACTCGGTTGCTGGCTGTTTTGCGTCCGGGAGCCTCCCAAAAGTCAGGTCACAAAGGAGGTGTAACTATTGGCCGAACATGAAGCTGGCTGGCATCATCCCAGTGGTGTCGTGTGTAGACGAGCGATAGGCCAGCAGGAACAGTGGCACCTTGACGTCCCAGTCTCGCTGATAGCTGTCCACGACCTTCCTGGTGACAGCGTTCAACTTCCTGTAGTCCACGCAGAAACGTAGCTCGCCGTTCTTCTTCACCAGAACTACAGGGCAACACCAAGGGCTGTCAGACTCTTCAATCACTCCCCTGGATTTCATGTCTTCTAGCATGTCCCGTAACGCCTTTTGTTTTGCCAGCGGAACGCACCTAGGTGGTTGCCGAATAGGCCTGGCGTCTCCGGTGTCGATGCAGTAGAGCACGCGGTCCGTGCGGCCGTAATCGCTGTCGCCTTGACTGAAGACGCGCTGGTATCGTCTCAGCAGTCGTCGAAACTTCTCGAGCTGTTCCGCGGTCAGGTGGTCGGCCGCCCTCTCCAACAAGCTTTCCAGCCGGGGCCCCAGATGTTGCGTCGGCACCCACTCCTGTGTCTTGTTCATTGGTGTTACACTGATCACAGGGTCGTACGTCCCCAGCTCCGTCCCAGCCTGGACATCATTATCGGTGTCCGTTGGGTTGAGCAGCCTCACCGGCACCCCCTCTCGAAACGGCAACAATGTTCTGGCTACACATAGTCCGTGCACATTCGTGTTCTGGTCCAGCATCATGTTCTTCGTCCCCTGGCCTTCGTCCTCCCCTCACTTCTTGCGGGTCAACCACGTCTTCCTTCAAGATGACCTTGCAGATTCCAAGGTGTTCTTCGGGTTGCCGGAGTTTCGCCTCTTCTCCATTGAGCCGCAGGACCTTTATGCCGTCGTCGACGGTCCCATTTTGTCTCCTGAGGGTATCCAATCCCGGTATCATCTCCTCAGCCACTTTCGCGACGAACACCCACTGACGCACGGCACACTGTCCCAAGATCAACTTCAGCAAGGCCTCCTTCTCCACAGGTAAGGTGTAGCCCGATGCCGTCATAAGCTGGAATGGTGGGCTCGGCTTCCTCGTCGGCAAACCCATGGCTATGTCAGGTCTGTTGACGGTCACGGCTGCCCGGGTGTCTGCGAGCACGCGGTACGGCTTCCCTCTCACCCAACCGTCCTCGATGATGCTGTCCTCCATTCGTCGGCTGACGGCGTGCAGTGTCACTCTAGGGGATGGTGGTGATGGCGCCGACGTGACCCTCGCCACGATTGCCCTTACTCGTTTTCCGGCTGTTATATGTTCTTCCAGGTGTGGGAAATTTCTCTCGAGGTGTCCCGGCTGTCCACACCCCGATCACACGCCACTAGGTCTTCGCCGGCGTCCCTCTACTGGTCTTCAGTCTCCATTATAACGGATACTCCTTGTTCTGGAAGTTGGGGTAGCCGTTACCTTGGCCACCTCCATCAGTGTTGCCGTTAACGCATCGTGGATAATTTTGTAATTGCCGAGCATTAGACGCTGACGAATCTTCGTGTCTCGTACCCTGTCAACGAAGGTGTGGGCGGCTTCCCGGGATACGAGCTCTGGAGGGAGGTCGACTAAGGCTCTGCTGGCCAGCTGCTCAGTTGCCAAGGCGAACTCCTGCAGCGTCTCCCTTGGCTGCTGCGAACTTGACTTCAATTGACTGCGGTAGGCTGCTGCTAAGCGGTGGTTTCCGAAGTGGTTTTCCAGGGCCTCCCACATGTCCTTGGGCGCCGCCGCTGTCTGGACCGCGTTCAGGCTTCTGTGGCCGGTCCCCGGAGGCTGGGTATTAGCTGTGCGGCCTCTTTTTCTGGTGACCACTTGTTGTGCTTGGCCACTGTGTTGAACTGGTGACGAAAACCTCGAACGTTTCGTGCCGTCATACTTAGGTGGTTTGACGTTCGCAGATATTGTGTCGCGTCCCGGCGCGTCGGCCTTCAAGTCCTTCAACCTCCTGCCAACGATGTCCTCCACCATGGCGTCCTCCACTTAGTGTTGGTGTCGGCCTTTCCCTCCAGGTCGTTAACGCGGTTTGCCAGATCTTCGACACGCTCGTCCACTTGACCCATCCGCTTGCCCAGCTCCGTGACGTCCTCATTCACGCCGGCCAGCTGTGACTCAAATTTGGCGGCGAGGGCCTCGTTCGCAGCCTTCAATTCTGTGGCCAGGCTGTCGTTCGCTGCTTTACTTTCTGTGGTTAATTAATAATTAATTAATAATTATAACATTTGGAATGAAGATCTACAGAAACTAAGGAGTAAAATGCGTAAGGCCAGAAGGAGATATCAAAACAGTATAACGGCGCAAGAAACTTTGGAGAACTTAGAAAAATACAGGGAAATTAAGACACAGTACAAAAGCAAATTAGAAGAAAACAGGATCAAATCGTGGAATAGATTTATTGAAGAGAACTTATTAGATGATAAATGGGGTGTTCCTTATAAAATAATAATGGAGAAGATCTCAGCTCCTGAAGTGACATCCACCATACAAAAAGAAGATGGAACATATACTAAAACATGGTTAGAGTCAATGAATCGATTACTGGAAAAGTTACTACTATCAGATAACAAGGATGACGATGGAGAAATACATCAACCAAAACGACAAGAACTGGAGATGGATTATAAAAACGATGCAAGCAACTCTTCTGTCATCTACCCTTTTGATATATCTGATGTCTCTTTGGCAATAAGACAGTTAAAAATAAAGAAAGCCCCGGGACCTGATCATATAACAGCAGAAGTTTTACAGAATTTGGAAAAGGAAATTTTGGGGCAATTGTGTGATCTACTTAATCATTGTTTAATATCTGGGAAAGTGCCATACTGTTGGAAGGAAGCAACAATAGTCATATTGAAAAAAGATAAAGACAGAGATCCAACAAATCCAAAGACGTATCGGCCGATTTGCCTGTTGAATACATTGGGAAAGGTGAAAGAAATATTACTGCATAAAAGGATTAATGAACACAGAATTATGAAAGGTATGACAGAAAAGCATTTGGTTTTAGAAAGTTCTTTTCAACGGAGGATGCTATAAATCAAGCAATTAAGAAGGTGAATACATCCAATAAGAAATACGTAGTTGCAATGTTTGTTGATATAGCAGGCGCTTTCGATAATCTATGGTGGCCCCAGTTATTCAAGACTTTGAGAGATAAGCAATATCACAAAAGCCTGTACAATATTTTAAGAGATTACTGTAAGGACAGACGTGTATACATATATGGTGAAAATAAAATGATAACTAAGGAGACATCGAAAGGCTGCCCTCAGGGATCAATTTTAGGTCCGACATTTTGGGACATACTAACCGAGCCTATGTTAGAATATATGAGTAAACTCCCATATGTGCTTGATATAATAGCATATGCAGATGACCTATTAATATTAGTCGAAGCAAACAGTAGATCAGAACTAGAAGAAAAGGCTAACAACACTTTGGAGCGTTTGGATAGTTGGTGTAAGGAAGTTAAATTACAAGTTGCGCCACAAAAGTCGATGTTCATGATAATGAAAGGGACGCTAAAAAGGGATCCAATAATTAAACTGGCTGGAGTTAAAGTATGCAGGAAAAAGGTAGTAAAATATTTGGGGATTCACATAGTTGAAAAACAGCTTTATAATACACATATAAATGAGGTTAAAAATAAAGCTAATAAGGTGATGATGAAATTATCTAACCTTACGACCAGAAAATTCAAGCTACCAACGGAGATAGTGTTTATCACATGAGTTTTATGGTGGGCATAACCGCATATGGAGCTGGAATCTGGGCACATAGATTGAGTAATACCAAAAATATAAAAGTACTTAGATCAACACAGAGAAGAGCTTTGCTTAGGATGACCGGTGCAGCTTCTACTACGGGAACAATGGCTCTGTTGGTGATTATGGCCATTTGGCCAATAGACTTATTAATTCTGATGAGAGCGGCATACTTTTGGTTGAAGAAGAGAGATCTAAAAAGAGTAGAGGATATCATTGGAGAATGTTGTAGGACCAAAACAGAAGTACGATGGTGTTTAATACGACGATGGCAACAAGAATGGAATGAGATGACAATTAGCAGACGAACATACAATCTATTTCCAAACATAAAAGAAAGGTTGAATCTCAAAAACATATTGCCCGGAAAGGGTGGCATATTATATATAGCAGGACACGGTCCATTTAACACATATTTTAAGAAGATAGGGAAGATACCTAGCGATATCTGTGATGTATGTCAAGTGCAAGACTCACCAGAACATGTCATTTTTGAATGTATTAAATATAAAGAGACTTTACAGGAATATAGAGAGTTACTAGCTGGGAAACAAGTATATAACATCATTAGATACGAATATGATCTTAAAATCTTAGAGAAGATGGTTCTCACAGTTTCTGACGTAGTAATGGAACAATATAAGATCAATAGACTTCAGAATCAGCCAAGACGCATACGTCAGCATAGACCCAATGGTGAATAGTCTTCAACTAGAAGTTCCAGTAGATTAAGACGACATCGGGAACTAGAAGTAGATAGGACACAGCTATAAGTATCTCAGGAAGAAGGATTAGACACAAATCAGGAAACTGTTTCGGATATAGAATGAAGACAGGTAGAAGGAGACGCAGTTATCAGAATCAGGAACAGGAAGCCAATATAGAGGAGACAGGCTAACAAACTAACAACTTAATGGCTATTGTAACTTCCCTTGTGGAGGATATTATATTAAAACATGTAATATAGGATTGTATCTGCAAAGATTATAATTTGTTATTGTTAAATCATATTAAATCATTAAATAAATCAAATAAAATTGTAAATAATCGTGTCCAGGTTTAGCATCTAGATGCCTGGACAATAGATTAGCAGATAATATTTTTTTAAATTTTTTTTATTTTTTATTTTTTTTATTTTTTATATTTTTTTTTAATTTTTTTTATTTTTTTTTATTTGTGGTTAATTTGGCCTCCCCTAGAGGAAGGGATCCGTCCCCTTCAGCTGCTGTGGTGCGAGCGCTGCGGACCCTTAGCACTCGTGGAATCTCTGACGTTACTATAGGAACCTCGGTCTGAACTGTCGAGCCCCTCCCGTCGGGGAGTTTTTAGGATTGGGTTGGACTCGAGGGGCAGTGTGTCCGCGACACCCGAGGGAAATCGGGTACCTGCGGCCAGGCTATGGCCGCCCGGAGGGTGTAGAGGGTTGCCTCATAAGTCTCGGGTACTGGCCTGCAGGCTAGTAGAAGGTGTGCTAGAGTACCAGGCGGACCCACCGAGGTTTCCGGTAGTCTTCCCTGCGGAGTTAACGTGCGTAAGTGGCCTATTCACTTCCATCCCCTCTTGACGATGTTGTCGATGGGGAGGGGGCTTTTTAAGAAATCAGATATTGCCCTATGGAAAGAGCCCCGGAGTTATTCATCGCTTCCGGGTAGAAGGAGGCCAGGGTCTTCGGACTTTTGGGTAGATCCTCTGCGTTTAACTGTGATTGATTTGGCCTTCATTGTAGTCATCGTCGCGGCCAGGTTGTTGTTTGACGCTTTCGTCTTCGAAGCGAAGGTTTCATTTGCCGTCTTCAT
The DNA here is from genome assembly GCA_030765055.1 of Mantis religiosa. Classification (NCBI taxonomy): domain Eukaryota; kingdom Metazoa; phylum Arthropoda; class Insecta; order Mantodea; family Mantidae; genus Mantis; species Mantis religiosa. Next base: position 90,841,330 of record CM060953.1, read on the forward strand.
TTCTTTCAACTCAGCGGTGAGGTTGTCGTTGGCCGTCTTCATTTCTTTCAGTTCCGTTAATATATTTTCCAATGCACCCTCCATAGTGGTATGTCCCAATCCTGACACCAATTGTGACTTTGTGGGTTCGTATAATTAAAAGTCCGAGTTGCAAAATTCAAAACGTTCTTTATTTGCGTAGAAATACACTCTGTACACAGCAGAATTACGTAACACACAAATGCGATCTTCCAAGGTCGTTGACCACAACAAAGAGTTCACTTCCAAAACACACACCAGTTCCAATTACTCTCTCATTATGACTCTGTTTACAACTACTCGCTGGCGTGTCGCGTTTTCTTATATACGATTAGCTCCATTGATGATTCTAGACTGTTCTAAACCAAACAAGAAACCGAATGTTCTCTATCAATCAATATGTCACTAGAATGTTTCATTTATCTCACTTTATTTGTTTCAGCAGACTTTTATCTCCGTCTTATCTTTATCAGTTTCTTTGTGTGCTCAAGCCATGCTATCGCGATAAGGTTCGCGACAATACTATTTCAAACTGCTGACCTATCTCGACGCGAATATCAAACGAATAATTACAAATTGGAGCCCCAACAGACCAATAACGAAATGAATTGTATTACACAGTATTATTTCCTAGTACCAAAGGAAGGTTGTACATAGTGTGTAAACCAAAACTGATATCTTGAGTGCAAAATGTGCAGATGTATTCTGATGTTTATGAGCTTCTGCACATAGCCAATTAGTGATTGGTTAAAACCATTAACATACCATTTGGTTGATTCGAGGCCGGTTAAAAGGGCGTCCACTACAGAAATGATTGCATGTGTGTATGTTGGTGTGTGTATCGAAGCTTATTAATAAATAATTCCACAGGTATAATTAATATTCAGATATAAATTATATCAAGATAATAAAGAAATAATATAATATAAGATAAGCTAATAATACCTGAGACTATTTATTGCATTTCAAATATCATGTACAGTTTAAAAGAACAGTGTGTTTTAGTTTTCATACTAAACTATAAAACTACATTTTTGCATTGCATTGTTGTAGTAGAGATTTAGTAAATGTATTAATTATTTCTTGTAAAATGTACATGAAGATTTCCATTTTTCTGTGCAATTCTATGAACATTCTAATAGTCTAATAGTAGTGTTAAAATAAGAAAAGCATCTGCCGTTGCAGGAATACAGATTATGTGGATATAACGTGGATGGATGAAGCTCACTGCACTTCTTGACAGTTTTACTTCCCAACATGTATTAGGTTTTAAATAATCGTGCCTTACATTCCGCGACGCTTACATTTGAATTAAGGAAAACAGTGAATATGTATACTTTTAGTTAGTATGAAACAAAGAGGTTGTATGTATCAGTGGGTACATAAAACCTCTCTTATCATATTTCGGTTAACTTAATTTATGTTGTATGTTCTGATAAGTACCATATATCTAAACTGTCAATTTCGAGGTTAATCAGTTAACCAGTTTACAACAATCGTATGTCAGAATTAGAATTTTAGTTGGTCCTTGGCAACCTATACATGTTATGAGACACGTTAAAATATATAAATGAAGTATATACATAAAGTAAAATTCATTACATACAATATACAAAGTAAGCAGCTTTTCTATGGTTTCATGTGGTATTTGCACAGACTAATTTACTACAAGAAATGTCATAATATAAATATTACAGATTTGTGAATGTACTATGCTCCCAGTGCTCATTTACATGGTTATAGTTCTAAAATTTCATTAACCGTATAAAAAGGGTGCATGCATAAATTTCTTAACCTTATTTTAAAGTGTTTAATTATGCAGCTTGTTTAAATGAATTTGAAAATTTATTTATAACATTATCACTTTGTAGTTAAAGCTTCCTTCATAAAGGTTCGTTTGGTACGCTCGAATTGCCAGTTTATCCTTGTTACGAGTGTGTTGGTAATGTACATCAGTATTTACTTGAAAATTATTTATATTTATATGAGCATTTGTGGATGTTATGGCTCTCGAAAGGGGACATTTGGTTATATCACACCAGTGTGTGGCGGGAGGCCGTACTACGCACTGACACCACCACAACGTGAGCGCAGCACTGCAACTAACGTAGACGGTCACTGCCATAGCATCAGATACAAAACATATGCTAATAGTTACTAACTTATGTAATATGAATTGCTGGTATCAATAAATAATTACAGTTTGAACCAGTTATTTTATTAGGTGTATATCATGATAGCATATTGCATATCATTGTCAGCAGCTGCTAATACCCACAGAAGCTTGGCGTGGTTGTTTTAACATATGCGTTTGCCTAAAAGAAGGTGAAACAACTTTCAGTCCTTCCAAATGTACCTTACAGTAATAGATGAGTTACATTATTCCGTTGCAAGGATTTGCTGTAATTCTTCTCTAAGGAAACTGTTCCGCACAAAACGCTAATGTTCAGAGGTGTTTTCGTTTAACATCTGCATAGCTGACAGACAAAAGAAACAATCAATTTTCAGCTGGCTCTGTCATAGTTATTGTTATATTAAAATACAACTTTATAAGCTTTGCCTATGAAGAATTTTGCACTAAACAAGCCTGTGCTTCACTTAAGACTGATCCTCAGAAAAGTACAGCTGATAACTTAATATATAGGGTTACGTATTCGTGTTCGATTTAGGTAGCTGAATATTTTATGAATATAAAAAATATATCCAGTACTATAGTTAGTGTATTTAGCTGAATTTTTCTATTTGGAAATTGAAATTCAGCGTTACGGAATTTATGGACTGTCTACTACTATGGTTCTTAGCGTCTCATTTTATATTGGACGTGAGAGGTCACTCAATTTTGTTCAGACGCCTCTTTACCCAGTTAGAATTCGTGTTTGCACTAGTCTACAACACGGGGCCACGAGTTTTACTTGCATTACAAAGGACGCATCACTAAGGAGTTTTACGCCCAAAAAACCCACTGTCCATTGCTGAATTTGAACTCAGGATCTCGAGATTCCTCGATATGTTGGGAGTATGAGCATGCAGACTTCAACGGCAACTTCTTGATGTTCAGCTGAAACATAAGTTCCTGTGCTATATTCCTCTATAGTGCATGGTTGCACAAATAAAAGGTAAACTTTGTTAAGCAGTGGTGACGTGTGATTTTCAAAGCGAGGGGACTCCAAATAATTATTTATTATTTTAAAAATTATTTTATTTTCATTAAAATAAGAGAGCAAATGACTCAAAGAACTAAGGCTATTCTTCAGTGCTCCTTCTATTGTTCAGTCACAGATAGGCCCTTCTTGCAGTGCAAGACTGCTCAGCCTAAAGGCGGACACATTCCTGCTTCCCCTCTTCACTGAGATGTTCTAATTTCTCCCAGAGCTCGACCACACCGCGTGAACTGGTGGCCTAAATTATGTGTGCAATTCACACATTTTTGCTAATAACTTAAAACTGCACAAGTATTTCCTAGCTGCCAACACTTAATACCAATCTACGTAAAATATTATTGCTAATGCTATTAAAATATATATACACTTGTATTTAAAAGCGCCACATAAATTTTTTCTTCATACGCTACAAAGATCACGCGACAAAATCAGTCAGTGCTTCCTAACTATCGAAGAGTCATGATTGCTTCCGGAAATCTACGAATTCAGGGTTACGAGTGTGTAAATAAATATTCAGTGTTGAATGAGCTCCCAGAACTGCTCAATTGAATCTAAGCAGCTGTCAAATTGTCTGCAGCTTCGAGGGTGTTCGCAAATACATTTTGAAAATGTATTTAAAGCAAATAAAATATTGTTTGGCATAAACCTTCTTGTTTTCTTCTCTTTCTCCTGAAATTCTTGGGGAAGCGGAGCTGCCGGCGCTTCGTTTTACGCTTCGCCACTGTTGTCAAGGCTTGATTGCTAATATTCCTTTATTCATAAAATGATATGAAAGGACTGTATTCCAGCGTGGCTATCGCAATAAAGTTGTGGCATACACTCGTAGTTCTGCAACAGTGGTGTGTTGTAGGGCAAAAGTCTAGGAATGTTAACAATAAAACTACCTGCAAAGATACCTAGTACAACAGCAGATTGTCACAACACTTGTATTAGGTTTCCCAATAGGAGAACTGCGGACCCAAGATCAAGCGAGTACGAGAATCGCGTAGTGTGATTCTCCAACCTAAAAACCGAGGCGTACAGCGCTTGAATGTGGCAATGCAGACACAGAAAGCAATTTTGCAAATGCTGAAAGAGGATTCAGGTATATCTAAATATACGAGGTATGGCAGGCACTGTGTGTGTGTGTGTGTGTGTGTGTGTGTGTGTGTGTGTGTGTGTGTGTGTGTGTGTGTGTGTGTGTGTGTGTGTGTGTGTGTGTAAAATTGGAGAGTTCATATATAATTATGAGAACCGTTACTGCACCTGTATCACATTCAAAGAGTATATTACGTCGCAGATAATGATTATCCGCCTAGAGTAACAGGAAAATATGTATGTGCGTAAACCTAATTTTTCATCACACACCATCATCACTGTTGAAGTTTCACAATCGGTATACGTGTGACTTTGAAAACCACCATATAGTGTGACAAGCTCTTTTTAGCGCCAGTTTTCACCGAACACCTGAGCTGGAATAATTGGGAGTAAGTAGAGAGAACCTTTTGTGTTACTCACCAGAAAGCAACAATTTATCAGTAGTTCCTGAAAAACAATTACGTATTCATCTCTTTTGGAGAAAATAGCTCTTCACACAAGACAAAACATGTGTTTTATGCATGATGGAGTGCTCTCACATTAATAAAGCTATTCGACATTTAAATCACACATTTTCTGATTGGCGGATAGGCCGATTTGGAGAATGGGCCTGTAAGTTCTTAAGATCTCAATCTCTTATGTTGTTATTTTTGGGGACATTTGAGGAGTAAGGTGTACGATGACGCGGTTACTACCATTGGCGATATTTGCATTCGTGAGTTTGAAGCAGCTTTAGAGATTAGATAGAGCTCAGAACCTCAAACGAGGGTAGGACGAAACTGGCTAAAAAGGAGCGATGACTACATAAAGTCCAACGGATCATATTTTCAGCATCTACTGTAAATTGATATCTTGCTTTGTCATCATTGACCATTAATAATTTTTCTGTTTAGGGAATATGTGGCTTTGATTTCATTATACAGGATACATCGGATAAGCACATGACGAACGGGATTTCAATCGCTGACTTAGATTTGACTTTCACTTACGCCTAGTTTGTGATTCCAGACATTTTCCGGAAATAATAAGAAAATGTACTTTTAAACCTTAACACTTTCTTATGAGCTTGGACATCGAATAACTGTTTGCTCGTATACCTACTGAAGAAACTGAACACAATACGTGACAAAATCAAAGCTAACTGCCCAAATGGGCTGGTTTGACATGTTGGAACACTGACAAAAACGTATTTTTCCTACAAGGATACTATATATGAATAAGTTCCAGGTGCAGCTGAGGATTCCCCAATTTCTCTAGTTGATGCCAATATCTTTCTCGAAGATTTTGAAAGTATATCGCTACGTGTTTATGGCTCAGGTGTATTGGCGATACCTTTGTGGTGTGGCCACATAATAAAGACACCATTTTAAGCTTTCTCGAACATCTGAATAACCTATATCCTGACATAAGTTCACTGTGAAATTGGAAAGGGATGAAAACTGCCCATCTTAGATGTCTTGTAGAGAAATTCCCTAACAAAAAGAGTTCGTTGTTCGGTATATCGAAATCGACATGTACTGACACCACAGCAAACACCATCTACAAATCAGACTATAGCCAACACATTATTCCGTCGTGCCTTCCGAATATTCACTCGGATCTGTTAACATACAAGCAGTCTGCATCTGTGATGTATAGAGAGCAAATACATTGACATTCGTGATTTTATACTTTCCGAGAGGAAGCAAAATATTACCACCAGTACAGTGCCGTAAAAATGATGTAAGTTTTCCTGCCAAATGTAAAGTATTGTGACTTTGTGGGTTCGTACAATTAAAAGTCCAATTGCCGAAATTCTAAATGTTCTTTATTTGCGTAGAAATACATTCCCAGTAGCAGTATTACATCACATACACAATCTACCAAGGTCGATGACCACAACAACAGCTTCTGATTACACCTGTTTACAACATCGGCTCTCGTTACAACATTGTTCACGACTCTTTACTACTACTGCTCTGTTTGCGACTGTATTTTGGCGAGTCGTCGCTTCCTTAAATACCTCTTCTGATAATTCCAGACTGTTCCAGAACAATCAAGAAACCGAATAATCTCTATCAATCACGATGTCACCAGAAATTTCCATTTATCTCAGTTTGTTTGTTTCGGCAGACCTTTATCTGCGTGCTATCTTTATCAGTTCCTTTGTGTAAACAAGCCTTGTTATCACTCCGCGCGAACCTTTTATGCGCGTCACCGCGACAATATTTTTTGATCCTGGAGCTTATAAAATAACGTGTGATTTTGATAAGTCTTAGATAGGACGAACAGTGATTTGCGTTGTCACTAGAAGAAAGTAGTATATTCGAATATTATCAACCTTTATTATACTTAATCAACGTTGATACCGAAATTAAGGGATGCAATGAGTGAGGAATTGTAATGGATTGCAAAGGGATAGCGTATCTTTGTTACAACACGTGCAGGGGCAGGTGGTTGAGTCGTGTAACAAAAGACACTGGAGAAACCGAATTCTAAATGGGTAACACTTGACTTCGTTTGAAAAGGTATTCCTCGGACCCTTAATAATGGCATGACCGAGACTAATAATCACAATGGACAAAATAGTCACAAAGGAGTTTTGGGTGAATAAAGGACTTCAAGAGGTGAAAGTCACACACGCGCAGCTGTGTGGAAAAGGCAGTTCGTGGCTGCCAAGTCATTTAGACGGTCATCTGCTTCTGTCTTGGGTGAAGGCAGACTAGAAGCACTGATAAAAGATATCTGTCGATTCATACGTGAGTAACAAATTAAGTGTTATCACGTACTAAGCATTCTACATACGGTAACTCTGAACAGTGATATATCGGTCGGTAACCCTTGGTCGGCAAATTCGAGTTTGATGTGATGATAAAGAGAAGCAGTCATTAAACCAGTCTGAAACTTGCATTCCAGTGTCATTAGAACCATCCTTACACACATACATATCCACGCATACCCTGAGGATAAAGGTGCTCTACCCGGCTCTACCCATTATTTTCGCTTCAACCTGAAAAACGTCGCCTGCTCTCAACACGTCATCATATTAATTTCGGTGGAATGAAATGTTTAACTGCTTATGAAAACTACTCCCACAGTATAATTCGCGAGAGAGCGGAAATTAATACGAAATTTTAACAGCGATTACGAAAAAACCTTGAGTTCTATCCGGAAACCTTTCGTAATCAATGAAGCCATTGGCCTTCCCACCAGCGATAGAAATGGTGTGTGGAGCCAAGAGAGTATAAATTAGAATGCACATCCTTATAGAAGCATCCAATCAAAAATAAAACTAGTACGTCTCACGCGAGATTATCTCACATGTAGGCCAAAACCCGTAGTCTGAATACGAGGATGAACATACGAGTGTGCTTACGACCATTTTCCAACGCAGCGGAAGAACACTATCCATTACCATCGCCGGCCAGAGCCAGAATGGAAGACAACGAAGACACATTCCGTCGTTCATGTGAGCGACTTCGCGGGGGTAGTCGGCTTCCTTAAGGAAGCCATACCATCTCCCGCGGGGAAGTGCATGGTGTGGCGGAACAAAGGCCACTTTGTCTTCAATGGAGGACTACAGCCAATTACTACAGCACTTCAGGAGGCGAGAAATTCTCCACTTCACCTTTGGCCTGGTATATGTAATAACGAGTTTCCTGTCAATTATTTTTGCAGTGTCAACCGCGGGTTTCTTACGGGCATTTCCATAGATGGCATAAGGGTAGACTTCATCCGCCAGGCATCACTCCCAGCGTGGTGAAATAGCTCGTCCAAACTGCTCCTGCTCGCCCAACATTCTCCTGTTCGCCAAGGAGCAAAGAGCCCTCCTCGTATGGGAGGAGGGGAGTGGGTCAATGACCCAGAGGCTAAGGTGAATGGTGAAACAGAAACCACGTCTTTCTAATAGGATAGGATAGAGTTGGTTGATAAAGCGATATAATGTGTTGTGGCGACTGGCACAGGTTTAATATTTCTATTTGGCTGTCTAATTTCTCCATAGGGACAGTGATAGCAACCTCTTTGTCTTTTGTTTAGCGTTGATTGGTTGCACCACTTTCTCTATCGGCGAATTTGGCTGAGGTTTCTTCACGAGCGTGGTCAGTTGGGCTTCGTCTTTCTCCTCCAGCGCTCTCCAGGTGAGTTTTACTGTCTGATAGTGGTTTACTGTGCGGGCTCTCCGGCCTTCGTTTCCCTACCCTGAGCCTTAGTCTATGGCAAGTTTGGTGTGCACACATCTGGGGGAGTTTTGGACGAGCACGCGGAGCCACAGACGTTCACGAGAATGAGTGCGATGATTTTGAGTGTAATATTGTGCTGTAAAACATGCCATTGAAGGCTTTAATATTGTATTTTGGGATTTCATTGACTTATTTGCTAATTTTAATCGCTATTGAATGCTTATTATTATTTACATCTTTATTTTGTCCTATAGGGGTGCACGTCGTACCTTACAGAGGGCCTTGCCACCACCCGATTTGATCCTCACGCTTCCCACTTAAACAACGAACCGTGAGACGGGGAAGTTCAGCGGTGCAGTTTGAATGCAGAGGATGGTTCAGTCTGAATGGAATATTTCCAATTGATTTTCTGATTGGTTTGCGCTATTGTAGCCTTCATGGTGGACATACCATTTTGCATAAACCAGAACTTTTGTTTGAGTTACGCGTTTGTGGCGGAGATTATCTGGTGTCAGCCAATGTGCCCTTTATTTTGGAAGCACTCCGTCGAATACGAGACAAAGCCACAGTTAAGTTTTCAGATTACCATCCACTGATTGTAGTTTCACCATCTGTATGTAAAAGGGTATTAACGGAATTCATGGAATTACTTTCCAAATGTGAGGCTCAGAGTGGTTTATCGAAACACCAGTTTAGGAGAATAATGGCCCGTATAAACCATTATGTCCAGCGCAATGATTATTTTAAGAGTTACTTCACCAACCTTAATCTTGCCTTGCCGTTGCCAAAGTTACGTCCAGAATTTGCTACTTTATTAGACCGGTTGCCGTGAGGCAGTAGTGATGACGTCTCGTCGCTCGACATTGTGGTGGGCCTTTCTTCGAGAAAGTCAGTTTCGTCTTTTAACGCTTTAAAATTGCCCCACCCGTTACAACGGTAGGTAGAACCGCTGTCGGATTTGGAAGTGGTCATTGTTAATTCTGTTCCCGATTTCCTGAAATTTGTAACACAGGAGGAAGGCTGTGCCTTGTTATGTGATGCATTGCAGTCACTTCACTAAGAGGTCATTGCCGCGAGGGTAAAAGGAGTTATATTAAATTTGTTGTTACGAGCCAAACACGTTTCTCATCCATTACGTGCATTCCACCAGGGAGTTTTGGATTGCTTTATCCCATGCCGTGCATTAATAACTCTTATACCAGGTCATTATCTTAAGCCCCAAGCTTTGAATGAGACCTTCGCGGATTATATGCTTAGGGTACTGTTATTTGTCCGATTATTGGTGTTGCCTAATGATGAAAAAGCAGATATGTGATATAATCTGTGGATATAATCTTGTCTGGTATGACGCCTGATTTGCGTTTGGCCTTGATATTTTGTTCTAGACCTACTATATTTGTGAAGTTAGAATAGCATTTGCCTCTTTTGATAGAACAGGTTGTTGTGGATAATCCAAAGAACGTGGATATTTCTCGCCCGCCTTTGCAGGTGTTGCAGGAGAGTGCAGTTGGTAATGCTGCTGTATCTCAGGGTACGAATTGCGCTTCTCGTTCACGAGTATGTTTTCGATGTGGTACTTTTGACCATCAGGTACGCCATGTCACGGGTGTGCGGTCTAATGCTGCATTCTCTTCAGGCACCGAATGTTCTAAAGCACGTCCCATTTGACACCAGGAGCTAATTTATACTGTGGTATTTATAGTCTGCACGTGGCGCAATTGGCGTCACCTTCGATAGAAAACCAGGGTTTCAGGTCATTGTTGGCAAACAGCCTATAATAGCTCTATTAGACCCGGGAAGCACCTGTTCCTTAGTTCACGAAGAGCTTTTTCATGAATAATTGACTCAGGAAGTACCTGCTCCATAGTTCACGAAGAATTTTGGGTGAATAATTAATTACTCAAATTTTCACTTAAGTTCGAGTCAAGCCAAGTCCAACGCGGTTAGTTAATGGACCGAATTTGAGGTCAAAGTGAGTGCTCTGTTGACAACTCGTTTTCCCCGTTTGACATGCAGGCATGTCAAACATGACATATTGCTACGTACTTTCCGACCTCCCCTATAACCTTATTTTGGGGGCCGAAGTTTTGGCCTTTTTGGGAATGAGATTGTATTTCCGTCTGCACCAACTATCTTTTGCTTTCGACCCGGAAATGAAAATTACCTTTTGGCGTAATTTCAGATCTCATTCGGAGTCGTTGGTTAGGGATGAGATTTTGGTGCAAGAGGTAGCCCCGATGCATGGTCAGTTGTCCCATTTAACTGCGGAGCAGAGTAGGGGTATGGAACATCTCTAGTCGCAATATGGGAACTTGTTCTATGATAAGCTAGGTGTTAATAATTTGACAACGTACCATATTGACCTTATCGATAATTCTCTTGTTAAGCAATCGCCATACTTTCTGAGCACACCTAAGATGGTGGTCTGGAAAGCCAAAATTGACGGTGAGTTATCATTCGGCCGTCTTGCTTTGCACATAGTAGCCCAAAGTTCTTGATGTCAAAAGATGAAACGGATTTTCGTCCTGTCGTCGTCCACCGTAAGCTTAGTAAGAAAATACATATTGAAGACTAACCCGTTTCGGATCTTCATACGGCTGCCCATTATTTTTCGGGAGCGGGAGCTTTCACTGTTATGGATCTCAATAATGCATATTTTCAAATCCCTCTCGCGGAGTCCTAAACATATACCGGATTCGCTACGCCCTGAAGGCTGTATGAGTTCCAGCACATGTCGTATGGGATTACTGCAGGTGCCCAAGTTCTGTACCAATTGCTGGATAGCTTGTTTTAAACATTAAATTCTAGTACTATAGTCTTTGGATGATGTAATTTACCCTGTGGATTTTCATACTCATTGTGATCAGCTCCGTGAGACATTCTCACGTTGGAGCGTGCTGATCTCACGCTTAAAAGGGACAAATGTACCTTTGCGACTTCGCAGACATCTTTCCTGGGTTGCGCTGATATGCGCTGTCGTTGGGTGGCCTTATATACACATCTATCTCTCCTGGGTTATTTAGTGTCTCAGGCTGACGTCACTGTAGATCCTGACCGAACGAAAGACTTTCGGAATTTCCTTCCTTCGCGGGGTTTACGCACGCCTTATTGACATGGTCAACTTCTTTAGTAAGTTTATCCCCAACTTTGCTGCTCGGGCGGAGTCACTTTGGCGCAAGGTTGTGCCGTTTGTGTGAATATAAGATCATCAACGTGCTTTCGAAGATTTTTAAGCAGCGACTGCCAAATTTTCGGTGTTAGCATTTCGATATTTTGGTCTAAGCTTTGTTATCCAGACCGACGCCAGCAAAGTTTCTTTAGCGGCGTACTTTAACAAGATTCTCCCATAGTTCGTCGAGCATCATATTACGCATCACGTACGTTGGGCAATGCCGAACGCAAGTATTAGGTATACGAATTTGAGACCCTTGCCGTAATAGTTGGACTGAAAAAGTAATGTCAATGCCTTGAACATGTGGATGTGATAACCAGCTAACCATGTAGTAAAAACCAGACCATCACATGGGCGCTTGGGACGCTTAGGTCAACAGATCAGCTTGCGCGCTGAGGCGTGCGCATCGCCGCGTTTTAATTTACGTCAGTTTACATACGTGGTTTAGACAGTTGTGTAGCACACTCATTAACTAGAATTTTTACCGAGCCGAGTTCATCTCTCCGTGGTATCCAGCAGGCTGTGAACGTAAATGTCTGCGCTTCATTTCCTGAGCTTTTTACTAGCATATCAGAGCATCAGCATTGTGATACGAAGGTGTCTGTTATCATAAAGCAACTTGAGACTGGTAAGCAGGTGCCCCCATTTCGTCTAAAGGGCCGTGATTTGCTTACGTGCGCCACGTACGATGGTACAGATAAGATCGCATTGCCTACTACATTCTTCAACTTTGTGAGGTTGAGGGCGGTTCCTAACGCTACATCACTGAATGAATTTAAGGCTCTTCTTGTGGTCTTTGCCTCATTTGGTGCTCCGAATTTCCTAGGTACGGATAATCGCTCGCAATTCATTTCGGCGGCATTCAGAAATTTCTGTTTCAGCTGGGGAATAAAGTCTTTACCATCACTCCTTATTATCCTGCCCGTCTCATGACGAAAGATTCAATAGGTATTTGAAGTCAAACTTAATTATCTCTCACCATGACATCCACTCTAAATGGGATTCCAATCTGTCTCGTTTGTAATTAGTTTTAACTCTGCCTGCCATGTGTCACACTCCATAACCCCTACTCCCCTTATAGATTTATAAAAATGCAGCTGTTCGATTGCAAGACCTGTCCATCGAGCCCATATTTCCCAACTTAAACCTTTTGGCTAGTTCATTTTTGTGTTTTGAATTTTGTTACTATTTAGCGATGGTTTTATGTGTCGTGTTCGTTTGTTCTGGTATTCCTTATTTGTTTTCATGCCTTCGTGTTATGGCGTGGGAGTTGTTTTGGTTGTGCTGGTTTACCTGTTGTGTGATGGGTAGTTTATGGGGTGCGGCAAGGGTGTATTTCTGTTCGTGTCACACTGCCCGATCTCTCTGTTCAATTGTCCTTAAACTCTGCATTTCCTGTTTTTCTCTACTTCATTTTGTGTTATGTGCACACATCTACAAAGGGTTTATGTATATTCATCTTAATTAGTTTATACGTCTAGTATTGCGTCACTGGCTAGTGTTGTGTGAACTGATTGTGTACTTCTTTATTTGTAGGCCCCATCGGGCGGAATATTTATTAATAAGTGTATAATATTTTGCTCATAATTAAAACAACGATGTTTTTTTTTTTAATTTACGTCCTCCAACGTTAAGTCATATCGGACGATGAATAGAATGGATGAAATGATGCTCAAATGAGTCCGGGGTCCATGGAGCTTAGAGTTACCGGACATTCGTCTTACAGGATAAGCGAAAACCCGGGAAAAACCTTATCCAGGATACTCACCCTGACCGAGATTCGAACTCGGGACCTTTTGAACGTGAGGCAGACACGCTACCAAGGTGGGCACACTGATGTTATTTGATGTATTAATATATACTCTATTATTAATGTCTACTTTGAATGTAGAGATTGCTAGTATAGTCATTAAATGCAACTCACGTATGAATTATTATTTCTGCTATATTCTGTATATTTGTGTTGTGTGTTACATTTCTTATGATAGTATTTTGACTTATGGTTCTCAATTAGTTTATGAAACAATTATTTGCGCCCTTGTTATGCCATACCATTCTTTGTTCTTTACTGGCTGCGTCTACTCTTCTGTTTGCTTTTACTTTTCAGCCCCGTTCATGTTCTCTTGGTTTTGTCCTCTTACCTGTACACTGTTTTACATTATGATGCCACCTGCCTCGAGCTGCTATAGCCCACCGTCTACAAGTATCTGACGTCAATATGGGTTTGGTCCTGGTGGTTGGTTATATTGGATCCAGGGAGGTTTTCTACCGTCACCGACACCTTTACTACGTCTTGCGGCCTTCTCGGTACCACTCCTTGCCTGCTCTCTTGGAGTTCATCGCGTCAGAGCAGTTTATAGACCCGCTTTTGGCAACTTTCTCCAGTCAACTTTGGCTCCAGTGCCACTCAGTGCGTGGGCTATAACCATGAGTAGGTTACATCTTTACGCCAACTTACGTCGCTGCATTGGTGCAAGAGTGATGTACAGTGCTAGTATGGGCAGCCCTATAGAGAAATACTACATTGTAGAGCCGATAAGCTTCAGTTTCAGTTAAGCCCGCTCCAAATAAAAAGTACTGTATATCACGTGACAGGCTCGAAATAGTAAAGACCTAAAACATGCTTGGATAGATAAAGTAGCCTAGAGACAAGGGAGAGAAATTGGAGCGACGTGCAGAACACTTCTGGGTTAGATGCAGTCTTGTTTAGACGTATACTTCGTGGTTACATTCCATCCAACTTACCATCTATTCCATCGACATTCCTTCCTAGCGAATAGCTCGTCAATATAGCACAATATGCTGACGATGTGCTGTTGTACTGTCCAAACGAACATCCTCTCAGAACCTTCAATCCCATTCCGCGACACCTTCGCCTTCTCCAAGTATGGTATAGCCTTTGGCGATTGTCCATCATCCCGGAGGAAAGCCAAGCCATCCTGTTTACCAAACATCGCTTTTCTGCCAACATTCCCTCATTCATCAATTCTAGGCGAAGGATAGATCTTTCTATCAAAAGATTGAGAGTGAGACAAGATACGCGCCTAAGTTTTAGGTAGCACATCCGAACTGCAATATCGGACGTGCGGGGCCTCGGCTTTGTTATACCCCATGTTGCGTTCCGGGATGCCAGTCCTCCCTATCATGCTTTACGCGTGTGGATTCTGGGGCATGGCGCAGGCTCTAACTTGCTACTGCTCCAACATGAGAATTGATGCCTTCGAGTTATCTATTCTGTATATAGACGTTTCCCCGTGAGATTTCTCCACAAAGCCTCACCTTTCCACTGTGTGAAAGATGAAATTAAGCACCTGGCTACCAATTTGTACGACAGATAATCCATTAGATCGTCCTGGTTAGATCTCTTAGGAATTATCTATGGCTTGGGCGACGTTTAAAGCGATACCGGCTTCCCCGATTGCGGGCGTTACCGTAACATACGGCTTTTATACCAGCCTTAACTAAATTACACTCACCCAAGATTTTGTCTGGAATATCTAAATTATAACTTTCTTTACCTGATTACCTAATAATTCCACTTCGAGGGCCACTGCACCCGAGGCTGCAGTCGTTGAGGAGCAACATGCCACCTCCGTTCTACCTCCTATCTAGTTTTTCACCCACCACTTCATGGTTAAGCAGGTAGTTGAATAACCCATCTCGGATATTCCTCAGTCCGCCGACCCGTGAAGAAGTTTCTTCACACGTAACCCGGGAAGGAGACCACATGACCTGCGAAACAGTTTACATGGATACACCGGAAGACCTGGGGCATGGTTCAGGCGCTTTCGTCTTTGGTCCACATTCGGGAGCCTTAGGTTCGATTCCCGTGCTGACCTACCTGACCCATTGACTTTTTCAGGGTTTTCCCGGGTCGCTAGTTGAATGCTGGGTAGATTAATTATACCCCTTGAATTTCCTGTCCATCCATTTCATTTCCATTATTATTTTATATCATCTCACATCTGGTGGTCTCTTCCAGGGTAAGAAGTGTCATCGGGTATCTCGGTGGTGCATGGCAAGGTGATATGTTCTGAAGAAAGCTACTTCCTCCTCCGGTAGGTTGTTTACCGGTCTTCGAACCTGCTGCTGGAACAATTTCGGACCGGCTGTAGTGCATTCGAGTTATGTCTGCTGTTCTAGCCTGCCGGGGGTCTCTATCAAAGTAAAAGGTAGGTACCCTGCCCTCTGCACGGTCGTCCTTGGGACGGCCCTTCTTTGTCCCCTCTCCCCGCATCCTTCCTCCCGGGGGTGCCCCACTTGGGACTTGGGACTCAGGTGCGATGGATCACGACTAGTCCCCGTGTCGAATCCCCTCCGTAGTACATCCTAATCCTAATCATATACCGGAAGATCTCGTAAAAGTTGTGTACCCCGGCCGTGAAAGCCTTCGTAAACAATCAAGTTTGCTATTTGTTTAACTTTTGTTTTTGAGTTGTGCTATTAATAGACACAAGCATAGAAGACGCACATATAGACATTCACAAACAGACCTTTTTATAAAAATGGGTGTTCTGGACTCAAAGTATCAGATTATGTACTTCTAGGGATGCTTGGTATGTTTATGGGTGCAATGCTGTACTTACTCTACGTGACTACTGTAGCTAAGTAGTAAAGAAAGGAAGATATTACTTTTTTTTTTTTTTAGTATTTGCAAGGAAATCCTAGGTAGGTGGGTCATTCGGCGGCGGGGTGGTGAAATAACTGTCCACTATCTCTCTATTGTACATTCTGTAGTCTGTCTTTTTAGCAGAAGTAAGGTTTCTGAAGTTTACCTGTGTCAGAATGATAGCAAATGTGTAAATGAATGCATTAAAGTTGACAATACTTGAGATATTTTTATCATAAAATAAAAGCCGGAAATACCCGGTTGTTGGGAGACATTCTTTACTCATGGGTAAAGGGGCATCTTACCGCGATATATAAACCTTAATGGCGACTTACCTTGCTGTAAGTAATTTAACGCCCGGGCTTTATAGTTCGGACCACTATTAGGTACAATTAATGGAAGCTCTTTCACACTAGCCGTGTGTAGGACGCACTATAAAAGGGTAGAGCCAGAATGAAAACTTCAATACCATAGACGGGATTTGAACCATGGATCTTCTGGTTTCCGTCCAGCCGCTTTAACCATTTGACCTACTATGGCCAACGTGCCGACATGACATTAAATTCTGCAACTGACTCGTGTTTTTTCCGGAAACTAGTAGGAGTTCACATAAACACATGAGACAACTACCTTAATGGCGACTTACTATGCTGTAAGTACTTTAAGGCTCGGGCTTTTAGTTCGGACCACTATTAAGTACAATTAATGGAAATTGTTCTTTCACACTAGCCGTGTGTAGGAAACACTATGAAAGGGTAAAGCCAGACTGAAAAATTGAATGACAAGGCTGGCATTTAAACCACGGATCTTCTGGTTTCCGTCCAGCCGCTCTAACCATTTGAGCTACTATGGCTAACGTGCCAACATGACATTAAATTCTCCAACTAACTCGTGTTTTTCCCGGTAAATACTAGGAGTTCTCATAAACACATGAGACTCTACCTTAATGGCGACTTACTATGCTGTAAGTACTTTAAGGCCCGGTCTTTATAGTTCGGGCCACTATTAGGTACAATTAATGGAAATTAATTGTTCTCTCACACTAGCCGTGTGTAGGACGCACTATGAAATGGTAGAGCCAGACTGAAAAATTCAATGCCATAGCCGGGATTTGAACCACGGATCTTCTGGTTTCCGTCCAGCCGCTCTAACCATTTGAGCTACTATGGCCAACGTGCCGACATGACATTAAATTCTCCAACTGACTCGTGTTTTTCCCGGAAACTACTAGGAGTTCTCATAAATGTATGAGACAGCTACCTTAATGGCGACTTACTATGCTGTAGGAACTTTAAGGCCCGGGCTTTATAGTTCGGACCACTATTAGGTACAATTAATGGAAATTAATTGTTCTCTCACACTAGCCGTGTGTAAAACGCACTATGAAAGGGTAGAGCCAGACTGAAAAATGCAATGCCATAGCCGGCATTTGAACCACGGATCTTCTGGTTTCCGTCCAGCCTCTCTAACCATTTGAGCTACTATGGCCAACGTGCCAACATGGCATTAAATTCTGCAACTGACTCGTGTTTTTCCCGGTGAACCACTAGGAGTTCTCATAAACACATGAGACAACTGCCTTAATGGCGACTTACTATGCTGTAAGTACTTTAAGGCCCGGGCTTTTATAGTTCGGACCACTATTAGGTACAATTAATGGAAATTAATTGTTCTCTCACACTAGCCGTGTGTAAAACGCACTATGAAAGGGTAGAACAAGACTGAAAAATTCAATGCCATAGCCGGGATTTATACCACGGATCTTCTGGTTTCCGTCCAGCCGCTCTAGCCTTTTGAGCTACTATGGCCAACGTGCCAACATGACATTAAATTCTGCAACTGACTCGTGTTTTTTCCGAAAACTAGTAGGAGTTCACATAAACACATGGGACAGCTACCTTAATGGCGACTTACTATGCTGTAAGTACTTCAAGGCCCGGGCTTTATAGTTCGGACCACTATTAGGTACAATTAATGGAAATTGTTCTTTCACACTAGCCGTGTGTAGGAAGCACTATGAAAGGGTAGAGCCAGACTGAAGAATTGAATGACAAGGCTGGCATTTAAACCACGGATCTTCTGGTTTCCGTCCAGCCGCTCTAACCATTTGAGTTACTATGGCTAACGTGCCAACATGACATTAAATTCTCCAACTAACTCGTGTTTTTCCCGGTAAACTACTAGGAGTTCTCATAAACACATGAGACTGTACCTTAATGGCGACTTACTATGCTGTAAGTACTTTAAGGCCCGGGCTTTTATAGTTCGGACCACTATTAGGTACAATTAATGGAAATTAATTGTTCTCTCACACTAGCCGTGTGTAAACCGCACTATGAAATGGTAGAGCCAGACTGAAAAATTCAATGCCATAGCCGGGACTTGAACCACGGATCTTCTGGTTTCCGTCCAGCCGCTCTAAGCATTTGAGTTACTATGGCTAACGTGCCAACATGACATTAAATTCTCCAACTAACTCGTGTTTTTCCCGGTAAACTACTAGGAGTTCTCATAAACACATGAGACTCTACCTTAATGGCGACTTACTATACTGTAAGTACTTTAAGGCCCGGTCTTTATAGTTCGGGCCACTATTAGGTACAATTAATGGAAATTAATTGTTCTCTCACACTAGCCGTGTGTAAAACGCACTATGAAATGGTAGAGCCAGACTGAAAAATTCAATGCCATAGCCGGGACTTGAACCACGGATCTTCTGGTTTCCGTCCAGCCGCTCTAAGCATTTGAGTTACTATGGCTAACGTGCCAACATGACATTAAATTCTCCAACTAACTCGTGTTTTTCCCGGTAAACTACTAGGAGTTCTCATAAACACATGAGACTCTACCTTAATGGCGACTTACTATGCTGTAAGTACTTTAAGGCCCGGGCTTTTATAGTTCGGACCACTATTAGGTACAATTAATGGAAATTAATTGTTCTCTCACACTAGCCGTGTGTAAAACGCACTATGAAATGGTAGAGCCAGACTGAAAAATTCAATGCCATAGCCAGGATTTGAACCACGGATCTTCTGGTTTCCGTCCAGCCGCTCTAACCATTTGAGCTACTATGGCCAACGTGCCGACATGACATTAAATTCTGCAACTGACTCGTGTTTTTCCCGGAAACTACTAGGAGTTCTCATAAACACATGAGACTCTACCTTAATGGCGACTTACTATGCTGTAAGTACTTCAAGGCCCGGGCTTTTATAGTTCGGACCACTATTAGGTACAATTAATGGAAATTAATTGTTCTCTCACACTAGCCGTGTGTAAAACGCACTATGAAATGGTAGAGCCAGACTGAAAAATTCAATGCCATAGCCAGGATTTGAACCACGGATCTTCTGGTTTCCGTCCAGCCGCTCTAACCATTTGAGCTACTATGGCCAACGTGCCGACATGACATTAAATTCTGCAACTGACTCGTGTTTTTCCCGGAAACTACTAGGAGTTCTCATAAACACATGAGACTCTACCTTAATGGCGACTTACTATGCTGTAAGTACTTTAAGGCCCGGGCTTTTATAGTTCGGACCACTATTAGGTACAATTAATGGAAATTAATTGTTCTTTCATACTAGCCGTGTGTAGGACGCACTATGAAACGGTAGAGCCAGACTGAAAAATTCAATGCCATAGCCGGGATTTGAACCACGGATCTTCTGGTTTCCGGCCAGCGTGCTACGAGAAAAGGTCCATGCAACTCAACTAGTTTATATATATAAAAACATGCGCCAATGTTTATTCATGCAGAATTTGTCGATCACTCTGCTGTTTAAGTCCACCTGTGATAGGCGACTCTATAGATAGCACAGCCAGAGATGTGAGTTGATCCTAAGTCATGGTGTTGCTCAGAAAGGGCGTCATCCTCTTCAAAGACGAGAAACAGCGTTCTGGTTCTGCAGTAGATATGGGGATTGTCACAATAATTCTTAAAACCTTGGTACTTCATTAAAGGTGTTCTGCAGATTGTTTTTCAGTATTAACTGCAATAGTATAAGGAAACTATCTTACTGGATTCCAAATGTTCATACGAAATGACAGTTCGGTTCCAAGTTTGCCTTTGTCAAGTTCTTTATAACGATCGCTGACAAATGCTTAGTTCAGTTTCAGGAAGCACTCGAGAAAATAATTCACAATTTTCGGCATCCAGTAGTTTTGCAGCATCCAGATGTTCCGTAGACTCGAAGATATTCGATCACACACTTCTTTGGCATCTCCTGCTAAGTTTATTTCCTTATGACGACTTTTTGCATCCTGAACACTACACGATTCAATCTGAGCTATATCGTTCGTTCTACTACGCACGATGATGATTGTTTTGACGAAACACTGAATCGCCGTTTTTCCCTTCACTGCTTTTATCTGAGGTGAATGAAGCTGATCATATAATATGTCAATATGGACATAATTTTGTGAAAAAGGTGAGCCAGAAATTAAATTCTCCATCCTCCAAATAGAGACGCAGACCGCGAGCTTCTTGCATTATCTTGTCCGAGGAAGCTTTTTCTGGCTAATCAAAACAGTCTACCAACATTCTCTTTGCTCATGCATGGTGTTCACAGATCTCGATTTGAAATTCAACTGCGTTGCGGAGCCTCGAGGCATTCTCCGAGTAATCATTTGAATACTTTGTTGCTTTCAATATGTCCTTTTACAGCACTTTCCAGACTGCCAGTGACATTTGTAAGACCTAAAACACGCCAGGGGCACGCGGTAGCCAGGAGGTCGTGGGCTCCATTCCAGATGATACCATAGGAATTTATTCCCTGGTATAATCCTTCTGGTCGCTATTATAGGTACATTATAGGTGCTTCACAAGCAGTGTGTACTGCGAATTACTTACCATTATTATTATTATTATTATTATTATTATTATTATTATTATTATTATTATTATTATTATTATTATTATTATTATTATTATTATTATTATTATTATTATTATTATTATTATTATTATTATTATTATTATTATTATTATTATTATTATTATTATTATTATTATTATTATTATTATTATTATTATTATTATTATTATTATTATTATTATTATTATTATTATTATTATTATTATTATTATTATTATTATTATTATTATTATTATTATTATTATTATTATTATTATTATTATTATTATTATTATTATTATTATTATTATTATTATTATTATTATTATTATTATTATTATTATTATTATTATTATTATTATTATTATTATTATTATTATTATTATTATTATTATTATTATTATTATTATTATTATTATTATTATTATTATTATTATTATTATTATTATTATTATTATTATTATTATTATTATTATTATTATTATTATTATTATTATTATTATTATTATTATTATTATTATTATTATTATTATTATTATTATTATTATTATTATTATTATTATTATTATTATTATTATTATTATTATTATTATTATTATTATTATTATTATTATTATTATTTACCTAAGGAAGATGCTGTTAGTTTCTAGAACTAAAATATAAAACAATAATAGACTGTTTAATGAATTTCAATACATAGTCAAGTTTTACAGCTACAACTATGGATGCTGGTGTCCCTGCTTCACCAACTCCAAGCGTGTGCTAAATTACAGCGAATGAATGCCGCGCAACACAGACATGCAGCATGCATTTGTACAAAAATCTAAGGAACTTTGGCCATCAGGGAGGCAAGAGGGGACGTTTGTACACATGCGCAATACTGATTAACGATTGACCGCTGCTTCAGACGCAAGTTTTAGACACAGCAAGAATATTAGGCATGAACAGCCTAAGTGGCTGGAGAGTTTCAAACATCGCCCTATGTTTTGAATGCTGTGTGTAGTGAGGTAAATGATGTTGATGTGCACACAGTTGCAGATTGGAAGTGGACAGTTAAAAATCTGATTGTGGGATATGAACCAAGAAATGTGTATTATGGTGACGAAACAGGTTTGAGTTTTAGAGGGTTACTCTCAAACACACTGACTATAGGGGTGGAAAGTGCACGGGTGGCAAGATGTGTAAGGGACGACTTATTTATACATTTGTGCTAGTATGGCTGGTGAAATTGAGAAAATCTAGTGATGGCAAATCAGCATGTACCAAGTTCCCCGTAGGGGAGGGGATCCGTCCCCTTCAGCTGCCGTGGTGCGGGCGCTGCGGACCCCTAGCGCTCGTGGTACTTCTGACGTTACTAGAGGAACCTCGGGCCAAATATTCGAGCCCCTCCCTGATAGGGAGTTGTTCGGATTGGGTTGGACTCGAGGGGGCAGTGGTTCCCGATACCCATGGGAGATCGGGTGCGTCTCCGGACGGGTTTGAGGGAAGCCTTTAATATTCCCGCATACTAGCCAGCATAGATAGTAGAAGGTGTGCTAGATCACCAGGCCGCCCCACCGAGATCATATCGGTAGCCTTCCCTTTTTGTTGTTGCCGCGTGTAAGTGGCGTATCCACTTCCATTCCATCTTGAGTCCACAGGACCAGATGGGGGAGGGGGCTTGTTAGTCTCTAGGTCTTGCCCTATGGAAAGCCAGGCGGAGGGGTGCCGGGTACCCTTTTGGGACAGCTCGGTAACTCCCTGGTCGAAGGAGGCCCGGGTCCTTGGTCCTACAGGTCCAGGACTAATGGTAGTAGAACCACTGGCATTAACATTAACATGTACCAAGTTATTCCTACACCTTGATCATAGTTCCTTTCCAATCAACTGACGATGTAATAAAACAGCCTAGATGACTATTACTTAATGGAAGAGTGGCTCCGTTCCTTTAATGGAAGAACGAAAATTTAAGGTCGTAAGGTCATTTTGTTCTTGGACAATGCTATTTGCCGTCCAGAGAATGATTTGTCTTATATGAGGCTAGCCTTCTCCCCCTCCCCCCCCCCCCCCCCAATGCAACTTCAGTTATGCAGCCCATGCATCATACACTAAAAACCAGAAAGTTTGTAGTCCAATCACTTGCTGCTAAAATCAACAGCTCTCCCAATGTTTTTTAGCTTATTAAGCAAATTAATGTCCTTGATGCTCTAAACTGGATCCATCAGGTCAAAAAGAAAATGATCCCCGAAACAGTGAAGATGTGTTTCCAAAAACCTGGTTTTCCTGCAGCAGCAACGCCGGATACACAAGACGTCACAGTGGAAATTTTACAGGAAATGTCCAATCTCTGTAAACAAGGAAATCTGGCAAGTGAAGCTGAAGATGTAGTAAACTGTGATAACGAACTTGTCACCACTGAGGATATTCAAAGTGTAGCCGATATTGCTGTCGATAACAGGTGTGAAGTGACAGCAGAAATGTAAGATAATGACAAAGAAGAAAGGGAATTAAACATACACAATTTTGCAGAAGCCCTATCGGTTGTGAATGACTTTCAGGAATTTGCAGCTTCCAAGAATGTTCCAGAACTCCCGGAGCTGATGCAGGATGCAAAGGAGGTTGTTCAACGTTCTCTGGTGAAGTCTCGACAGTGCACTTCGAAAGACATGTGGTTATAGAGAAGCTAGGCGAATCCACACTATTTCGGGTATCTACTGTATGTCATACACATAATTGTTTGAACTTGATAGTTCTAATATTTAGAACATCACAAATCATTTTTCTTTCCTAAAAATTCTCATAAAACTAAGTAGTCTTATCCAAACCATTGTAATTTCATGTAGGAACAAAATCTAAAATAATCTTCAACCTTGGTATAATTGCTAGATGAAGGATTCAGCCCTTAGATCTAGAGTGCTTCCAGTTCCAGAATAATGAAATCTTGTGCTATTTTCAATTTTACTTCTACTCATTAGAACGGTAGTTTAGTGAAGGGAAGAAAAACCGAGATTCTTGAAGTCAAGTCATTAGCTGAACTCTTCACAGCTTTATGGATGTTAATTTTTGAATTTTTTATTCTTAGGATTATTGTTACAATTATTTATATTTGCGTTGCAAAGTAATGAGGCAAAGCAATGTAGTAGTGAGGTTTGTTTATGGAGGAAAATATCAAATATGCTGAAGGTAAGGGAAATTGCTTTACAACAATAGCATTTGTTTATTGATATCCTCTGTATCTTTGTGTTTCATTCTCTCATTCTTTAGCACAATTTTGTTTAATTGTTGTTAAGAAAAACTCTAGCTACCTATTACTTGGTCCAGGGTATAACCTTGTTTACGTTTATTTAATTTATTACTAGCTAATACCTTGTGTTATATATTCATGCATGTGTAATAATATCAGATAGCAAATTCCTTAGTGAGGAGTCTAATTGTATATGTGAACTATCATACACAGTAATAATATATTTTAGAAGAACAAGGAATGTGTTGAAAAAACAAAAGCAAACTGATTATTATCTTTATATAAGAAACAACTCAATGCAATTAAAAAGTGCCTGATAGAAAATGCTTTCTACTCTGTAGAGGGGTACAAAGTGTTAAATTCAAATAAATATAGTAGTAGTAGTAGTCTAATGCCCGTTAGCTTGGATATATTCCATTTGCTTTCTTGCTTCCCAGTATAGTTCAGTTATTGTTCTTGTGGGTGATGTTTTGAGAGCCGGACAGACAGAAAGGTGGTCTTTATTCATTATGGAATCGATATCTTGACACAGGATACAATTTGGAGATTTAAAGATTTTAATTTTATGAAGATGTGCAGCCAGACAGTCATGACCTGTTATCAATCTGAATTTTGCTACTGCTTCATGTCTTGGGTGTTCAGGTATCAAGTTTTTCTTGTGTAGGATAGCTGCCCATGGTTTCTCATTGCTTTCTGTTGTGAGGTGTTCCATCAGTTCTTTCTGAAACTTTCTTTGGATTATAATTTTTGCCGAATGATAGGACAGAGTTTTGTTAGGTTTCTGTAAGATTTTGGTGCTCTTTTTTGCCAGAAGGTCTGCCATTTCATTTCCTTGAATTCCACAATGAGAGGGGATCCATTGGAGCTGGATAGTTTTATTTTGGTTATTTAAAGTTCTTATGATCTTTTTAATTTCCAATATTTTACTGGATATTGGTAAGTTATTTGTTGTTATAGCTTGTATAGCTGAACTTGAGTCACTTAGTATAACTGCTCTCTGAAATGCATTTATTCTGTATACTAGGTGTGTTAGTGCTAGTTCTATTGCCTGAATTTCTCCATCAAAATGGGTGGAATTTCTCCCTACTGCAACGTAAAAACTTAAAAGTTTTGAATAGACCCCAGCTCCAGCTCCATCTTCTATTTTCATTCTAGATCCATCTGTATATATATATGTATCCATTGTGGTTCAGGGTATAGATTGTGGATAGTTTCTAGTGTGATTTGTTTTAATTCATCTGGGGTCATTTCTTTTTTTAGGACAGGTTTTATTAAGTTTATGTTATGGGCAATATCTGTGTCTTCCATGGGTGATGTTGGTAAAAGAAGTTTTTCTGGCATTTGGTTTGGGTTATATATTTTCTGAAGTTTAGTTGCTTTTTGTATGAAGCCATTTTGTGTTTTCAGGTTTCTCTCTCTGTCTTTATAATTCAGCCAGTAATTATCATGGGGAAGTCTTATCAATTTTTCGTATTGCAATACGGTCTGTTTGTTGATCTGATGGGCTATGGGGTTATTTTCAGTAAGGACCTGCATTGCTGTTATGGGAGTGGATTTGGCTGCACCTGTTATTAGACGTAAAGCATTATTCTGTGTTACTTCCAGTTTGTTTAGATTAGTATCGTTACAGGTGACCATAGTTTCACTTCCGTACATTAGCACAGGCTTTATGTACGTCCTGTAAGTATTATTTAGTACAGATCTTGAGCATCCCCATTTTGTTTTTGCTAATCTCTTTAAGATATTGCATCTTCTGTTTACTTTCTCAGTAGTAATTTTAACATGATGGTCCCAGGTTAATTTCCTATCAAAGTGTATACCTAGGTACTTGACGTTGTTTTGTTGTTGAATGTTTTGCCCATTAATTTTGAGGTGGAGCTCTGGTGACGTATGTGCCAATGAAAGTATCTCGAAACAGGTTTTGTTGGTGTTAATCTTCATGCAGTTATCTTTACACCACTGTTCCAATGTGGTAATAGCATTGTTCATTTGTGAGGTTAGTTTATGTTGAAGATTTCTAGGTGTAGTTGTCCAAATTGTTACGTCATCAGCATAGAGTGAACATTTAATGTTTTTGTTTTTGTTTAATTCTGATGGTAGGTTATTTATCATTATGTTGAATAGAATTGGGCTGAGTACTGAGCCTTGAGGGAGACCCATTTTCATTTGTTTGTATTTCGATGTTGAATTGCCATATTTTGTTGCACAGAATCTTTGATTAATGAAGTTGTAGATCCATCTTAACATGTTCCCATCAATGTTTAAGTTCATTATTTTCTCCATGAGTTTCAGTTTCCAGACTGATCCAAAGGCATCTTCAAAATCCACAAAGAGTGCTGCGACTGTTTCATGTGATGAGTCCTTGATTTCTTGACTCAGTTTCAGAACTTGCTCTGTTGTGGAATGATGTGGTCGAAATCCAGCTTGGGCATATATTAGATTTTTTTTTTTCTAAATACCAAACAAGTCTTGCTTGCACCATTCGCTCCATTGTCTTACACAATATGCTTGTCAGTGAGATTGGGCGGTAGCTAGATACATTGTCAGCAGGTTTTTTAGGTTTCAGTATAGGAATTATGATGGCTTTTTTCCATGCTGAGGGCACATTAGTGTTCCAGATTTGATTAATGAGATGAAGGCAGGTGCCTTGGGGCCTAAGTGTTTAAGAAATTCTGCAAAGATGTGATCTGGACCTGGTTGTTTTTTGTTTTTCAGATTATTTATGGAGCATTTCAGTTCTTGTATGTTGAAGTTGGAGGTGAATATGCTGTCTTTGTTTATATTTTTGGTATATCGTTTCAGATTTTGTTTAATGTTCTTTTCTTCTTGTTTATGTTTCTTAGTTTTATCATTCTTTTTAGTATAATGTTTGTTAAAGGCTTCACTTATTTTATGATCATCTGTTAAGGTTTTATTTGCCAATATTAATGGCTCTCTTTTTTGCACTTTTTCATTATTGTTTAAGGTTGATATATAGTTATGTACTTTTGTGCTATTATTTCTATAATCTAGATTTTCTACAAATTTTTGGAAACATTGTTTTTTTGCAGATAATATTTCTTTCTTCATTTGTGCTGCTTTTTTTCTCCAATCTTGTACATCCGCTGCTTGTTTTGTTTGTTCAGCTCATTTCCTTGCATTGTTCCTTTCTCTCTTTAGTTCTGTAAGTCTTTTCGACCAGAATGGCTTATATTTATATACCTTTCCTCTAGGAATGTGTTTATTTGCAGCCTTTATAATTGTGTCACAGAATTTATTAAAATTTTTATCAGGGGCTGCTTCTGTGAAGTCAAATGTTATATTTGTAAGGTCATTTTCTATTTGATTTTGGAATTCATTCCAGTTTGCTTTTTTGAAGTTGAAGGAGCACCGTGGCTTGTTTAATACGGTCTTGAGTTTATTACTAATCATAATGGTGGATATTATCATCTTGTGACTTGTTCCTACATCATTAAAAACTTTTCTAGTTATTAAGTGGGATATATCTGAAGAGGCAAGAGTTAAATCAGGGTTTGTTGTGTTCCCATTGTAGTGTAGATACGTTGCTGGGTCATCCTTTTTATATATCAAATCTATGCTGTTTGCTGCTATAAAATCTTTTATGGTCTTCCCTGCTGCATTGGTATCTGTGTAGCCAATTTCTTCGAAGTGTGCATTAAAATCTCCAACAAACAGTGTTTTATCTGTGATATTTATTACTCCAAGATTTGGGTCCTTGCCTGGTGGATTATATATACATAAGATCTTGTGATGAGTATTATGTTTCCATAGATCAATTTTGACTAGTTCATGTTTATCTCCATCATTCATCTCTTTAAGGATTTTAAATTGGTGTTTTATATCTTTATGAACTCCTATTAGGATGCCACTTGCAATCTGGCGATGTTTAGGGAGGATACTTATTATGTAGTTTTTTATTTTGTAGTATTTTAAGTTTTCTTGGGATATATTGGCTTCTACGATACAGAATATATCTACTTCTAATTTACTTATTACATTAGTTAATTCAGTTTTCTTGGCTTGGGAAATGCCTCCTGCATTCCATTGTAGGACTTTTATTTCTTTATTTGTGCTTCTTCTGGTCCCCGACCGGAGATCCGAGGAGGGGACGTTTTTACCTCCGGAATCATTTACAGAGAGAAGCTGTATCATGTTTTGTTTAGTCTAGTTTATTGGGCTTATGCGCTGTTCATTTTGCACCACCCAAAGGCACGTGTAGATTAAGGAACTCTACGGACGCGAACAACTTTGCCTTAAATTTATTAGAGTGAGGTAAAGATAGGATAGAGAATGAAAGGATCCCTAAGGCCTCGAGTGCTCTAATACCGTCAGGGTCCGAAGAAAACAAGAGTTTAGCCAAGAGGGGCTAGATACGAAAGGTGAATGAGGGAGCTGGTATAAGAAGGAGAAGATATACCAGCTCGGTCTAATATCCCACCATGCTGACCAGTGCATTTGGTGAGTAGCCCTCCCCTTTAGTTCATCATGAGAGTACATGATTACTAACAGCTGCACCACATGAAGGATAGGGGTAGGACTCTAGGCATTTGTCCAGGTTGGTTCCCATAATCATTCAAATAAATATTCAAATAAATATTAAAGTTGTAATATATTATTGTACTTTAAATTTAAATGGAGTTGATTAATGACACTAAACAACACTTACTTTTAAATTTTTCCGGAACATGTTTCAGAGACTTTGCCTCTACCCTCAACCGGCCATCGACTGGTTCTCATTGGTGTAGTTGACGATATTTTGTCATGGGTCTCCTCTGGTGGTGGTTCGAGGAACTTGCTGAACAAATCTTTTGGGAGGATATTGAAATTGAATACTTTTTTCCTATTTTTTGAAATGAAGATTTGTTCCCATGTGGATAGTTCTTGTTTTCCTGATGTATGTTTTAGTAGTATTGATTCTGGATTTATGCTGCGGTTTATCCCCCCAAAAATGAGTGTCAACTGCTGATTTTTCTAATTGTTTATATTTTATGATCCTAAAGTGTTCCTTTGCTCTTGTTTCTAAATTTCTTTTGGGTTTCCAAAATATAAATTTGACTACAGTCACAACTTTCAATTTGATATATACCAGATTTTTTGTTAGATGGAATGGCATCTTTGATGTTTGAACAAATTAGGTTTTTTAAGGAGTAATGGTTGACTGGTGCTAGTTGAATGTTTAGTTTTTTGAAGACTTTTTTGAATTTATCAAGGCCCATGGGATCTTGGGTTGTAGCCATTCCCACAAACAGGCAATCTTTAATAGTTTAACACACAAAGTGGTCAACATCCCTCTCACAGCAGAAGAGTACAAAACAGAATACAACAAAATTATTGAAATAGCACAAAAAAATGACTTTCCCAAATTATTAATAGACAACAAAGTGAACTTAGCAAAAAAGAAGAAGCTAATAAAGGAAACCACAACCTCTCAGCTACAGAAACCAATATGATTTTCAAAAACTTCAGTTACCATCCACGGGCCTTTGATAAATTCAAAAAAGTCTTCAAAAAACAAAACATTCAACTAGCACCAGTCAACCATTACTTTTTAAAAAACCTAATTTGTTCAAACATCAAAGATGCCATTCCATCTAACAAAAAATCTGGTATATATAAAATTGAATGTTGTGACTGTAGTCAAATTTACATTGGAAAAACCAAAAGAAATTTAGAAACAAGAGCCAAGGAACACTTTAGGAACTTAAAATATAAACAATTAGAAAAATCAGCAGTTGCCACATATTTTTGGGAAAAAAACCACAACATAAATTCAGAACCAAAACTACTAAAACGTACATCAGGAAAACAAGAACTATCCACATGGGAACAAATCTTCATTTCAAAAATTAGGAACAAAGTATTCAATTTCGACATACTCCAGAAAGATTTGTTCAGCAAGTTCCTTGAACCACCACCAGAGGAGACCTGTGACAAAATATCGTCAACTACACCAATGAGAACCAGGCAATGGCCAGTTGAGGATGGAGGTAAAGTCTCTGAAACATGTTCCGGAAAAATTTAAAAGTAAATGTTGTTTAGTGTCATTAATCGACTCCCTTTAAATTTAATTTATTATAACAACACTGTTTTCAACACTTCCAAGAAAAGAATTGTATTATTGTACTGGTTATCTTTTTATGTTAATGTATGAGAGTTCATTTTAAAATCTTATTTGTGTATACGTCCATTAGATTTCTGTGATTTCATGTACAAATATCTGAGGTATATGCAAGCAGAATTCCCTCTAATTGCTACAGCACAGATGTGATACAGCCTGGCCACTGAGACTGTACTTGTGTGCATTACAAGTATGCCATGTACACATTATGGACTTGTGATAAAATTACTGCATTGTACTTCCATAATCATGAAAAACACCTAAACTTTGTTTCCAGCAGTATGAAGCATAAAAAAGAAAATACTTGAAGAAATGCACTATGATGATATTGATAAATATTATCTTATGATAATTATTTCAAATACCTTTATGACTAGATGTTATACTGTTCCTATATTTCTGTTATTCTATTTTGCTATTTTGTGTTATAACTTTGTATGAGGTAAATTAAAAGTGCTTTTGCACCATTATATACATATATATACAGATTTTTAATGAACTTCACCGAAATATTGAAATATTTTCAGTGCACGTGGAGATATCCTAAACAAGAAATTTGAGATAGAAGACTTATGGCCTGTTGGTTCAAATGTAGAAATTATGGATAAAGTTCTTAAAGTGCCAATACTAACACTTGAGTATACAGCACAAAAATGAAGATATGTGTTGGTTTACTCCCTCTGGTGCAAAGGCTATGACACCAGCTTTCGAGTCAAAAGTTAACGAGTTTAAGTCTCCTTAACTTTTACGTCTTTTTCTTTTATAATTTTATTTTGTTTGTTTGGTTGTTTTTTCAATACTCTGTCTAAGCTAGCTTTTAATTGTTGAGTATGCATTTTACGGAGCAATTTCACCTTATCAATGCAATTAATTACAATTCATTCTAACAAAGGTTGAATGCTACTTAATACTTTCACATGCTGTATGACTAAATGGGAGGTGGATGAACTTACATAAGATAAAAAGTATATGCAACTCTTTACGTCAGGTTTATAGAAACTGCTCGAAATGGTGATCTGCATTTTCAATGCAGAGTTGTCAGTGGCAAAGGAACGACTGTCATACTCTGTCCAAAATTCCTTTGTGTGTCAAATAACTGCACATGCTGTTATTATTTGGGCTGTTAGATCCTCTCATGAAGTAAAAAAGTGTTTCATACACCAGAGACTTAAAGTGACCCCAGAAAAAGTGTGGTAGTGTTATTGTACTGGCCAATGAGATTCACGTTCTTAGTTACGAATCATGCCAAATTCTTCCTATTAGTATTTACATATTAAAAACATGAAGAAAAAAAAATTAACTACGAGACAGGAAATGAGGCACTAACCTTTAGAATACCAAATTTTGCTGTTATGGATTGGGCCACCAGTACAGCTACAGCAACAGCACTAGAGTAGTCTACATTATGCAAGAAGGAGTAAATCACTGTTCAGTGTCCCACTGGCAGGTGATTAGTTCAAGATTTGAGAGAAGTTTGAGGCATTAAATCTTGAGAATGCCAGTAACGAATAATAAAAATTGATATTTCTATACTCAGAAAGCAGTTTTAAAGACATTCTAATTCAATAATTTCATCCACTTGTTTAAATACCAACTTATCAGCATCTAATGCCAGTTTGGTTTAATATAATTAACTGCTTGTGTGTAGCCACAGACCATGCATTGTTTACCTCAACTTATATTAGTCACATCTACAATTTCTGAAATTAATTTGTTGTGGTTCATTAAGATCTTGTATATACATATGTATATCTAACATCACTATTATTTATTTTAAAAACATTCAATGACATTAACTAAATAATAGGAATTAACTGGCAACTGTAATTTTAAATAATTATTTATTTTATTATTAGTGCATGCCTTTAACCATTTAAAAATAAAAAGTTCTATACCTTTTATAGAACTAATTAATGCTCTCAAAAAGGTTTTAAAAAACACAGGTTTGTTAACAGTATAATATGATGCAAATGACTCTCGAGCAAGTGAATCACTTACAACAAGGTGTTCACAGTATAACATTTGATCATATATTTTATTTTTAATCTAAGTTCTCCATTATTTCTATATAGGAATTTTTAAACTCATCAAGGCATCTAAATATATTAGTTTAAATTAGACTGTTAACAACCTGCGTTTTTTATAAACTTTTGAGAATATCCACTATTTGAATATGTATAAGTGTTGAATGGTTCAATTAGTGCATTAAAGATGACATCACTTCTAATAAGATAAAAATTATATAAAATTGTCAAAATCAGTTTTTAATTCCTAGTAGTTAGTTACCTTCATTTACCAACTTACAATTGGTAAATGATGCTCATACTGTGAAAGACATATAAATGATGCAAGGGTTTTACTATATGGGATATTATGCCAATGCTGGCAGTCTTAATCATGTTCTAACTGGGAGCTAACATTATTTGCTTACTTAGGCAATAATGTCCTCTCCTGAAGTGATGTATTGATGTAATGAAAGAAATACCAACCTCTATAACCATTACAATTCCATTTCTTTTATTTCTCTATACTATTTCACATATTCTTTGCTAATAATTTTAACAATGTTTTAATCAACTGTATGAATAATAACGATGATTAATAAACATGATACAAATTAAAACAAGCATTAAAATTTACAAAATTATATGCATTTTAAGCATATTCTCTAAAAATTTTAAATCACAACTTTGCAACAAACTCAGTAGTTAGTTTATAAATTGGTAATATTAATATTAGTAACAAATTAAAGTAGTACCACTTGCTGCATCCAGAGAAAACAGTACTGTGTTCTTTGTAGAAAGATGGAGATTTTTTTCTTTCTTTCTTTTATTAGGCACACATTCTTATTTAAAGAATGTCAGCACATGTAACGATGAGCAGATTAATTTATAAGATGACTAGGTACTGCAGACTTAAGAATCTGACACTTAGGCCCATATAAAGCAGTACATACATAAGAACCCAAAGTATCAACCTGGAAAGGTGACAAGCTCTTAGGTTTATGCAAGTCCTAGACACAAAGAACACCAAGCACAATGAATGATAAAGACAAAGAGAAGACTAAATAGTTATAGTAAATATTTTAAAGGATTTAGTCAAGAAGTGGAATATTACAATTTATAGATTTGGTAGGCCTATGACTTCCTGTACTATTACAGTTGTATATTGATCATTCTGCTGTTAGATCTATTACATCTCACCATCATCAGTGGACTCTGCCATTGATAGCAATTTATTATAAAATATCTCACTAATATGTGTACTGGATTTTAAGAATTTAAAAATTAAGGGAAAACTCAAGAAGAGAGTAATTTCAGTGAATGCACTTTTGAAAATCCAAGCACAAAAACAGTTAAAAAGGACAGAAAAATAATTTACAAAATTAAGAGAAAAATCAGTAAGTTTGCAAAGAATTTCAGTGCACTGTCATAATTATGTGAAATCAGTTCAGCACTGCATACTTGTTTGGTCCACTGCTCTTAATTACTATATAAAATGATACGAATAAAAAAGAGCCATATAAGCTGATAAGTCTTCAATCTGCTTTATTATTATTTTTTGGACTAACAATTTGTGGAACAAATATAACGTCAACCCTAAAACTTTTATAAACGTTCTATAAATAATCTAAGAAGACTGTCTTACAGTATTCCATAAATGCCACTATTCATTGCTCGTCTACCAAATGGCCTAAATAATACTCAGCTTTCACTGTTAACAGTTCTCTTTGTCACATTATCAACTGACTAAAATTGTACACATTTTATACATATATTTTAAAACTATATCTTTCTAATTAAAAAGTTTAAATGCACACATTATCTCCAAAAATTATAAGTGTATCATGTGTTACTTCGATTTCAGAAGACTTTATGCAAAATGAGCATAAACCATTGTTATAATTTAGATAATAGTAAATATAATACCCTTCCATCCACATTGAGTAGTGCTTACCCTGCAATTATTCACATATAATATAGAGCTGCGTTTTAGTCTAACATAACATTTCAGATGAACTATTATCCTTTTATACAGCTTAATAAACTTTATAGTGAATTGTGACAGAATAAACTTCTCTAATATGCATAGGAAACAGTTTAGTCAACAGGAATATCGCATTTGCTAAATGTATATGTGAGCGAACATTTCAGAATTTGTTTGAAATGCATAATACTGCATCTTGATTGATTTGCCTTTGCAAAATAACTGCTTACACTGAACATTTTTCAACAATTTATTTCTCATACTGTTTTTGAGTAATGATTTCAAGAGGCTATGCTGAAATGCTGTAAGTTATAAAACAATCTCTGAATGTATCACCAAACATATTATGACAAATTATTTGTAAGACCATAAATATATTTTTACATTATTCTTTTGTGTCTACTACTTCATAGGGAGCACTGTTTTAGAACACTATTTATTTGATTAACTTAAATGTTTAATGTTCAAATAAAACATCAAAAATGAGCCAAGAAAAG
Organism: Mantis religiosa; assembly: GCA_030765055.1. Taxonomy (NCBI): domain Eukaryota; kingdom Metazoa; phylum Arthropoda; class Insecta; order Mantodea; family Mantidae; genus Mantis; species Mantis religiosa. Next base: position 90,876,211 of record CM060953.1, read on the forward strand.
AAAAAAATCAAAGAACTTATCTGTACAGTGTATTTTAAAAATATTGGTTAAAACATACTTTGAAATAAATGCTATATAACACCTTTATGATTGTAAAAGCATCTAATTAATACACTATAAGTTTAGCTCAGATGCAAAGTTAATTTGTGTCTGGAACAAAATAACTAAAATTTGTGTAGTTTATTATAATTTACTCTTAAAGCTTTAAAGTAATAATGTCTAAACAACATAATGCCTTTTCAGATTTACTGCAATAGTTTTGACTGTTTATTATAAGTGGTAGTTCATATCTAATAAATACTTTGAATCATAAATATATTTTTAAAATAAGAGCGCTGCATGTTTGATATGAACTCAGTTAAGAGACTTCGAGAATAATAGCAAAGATTTTGTAGATGTTTTAGATTACTCTTGTGATGCTGACATATGTAGCATCAAATATTCCATTGCAATTACCTACTGCATAACACCAGCAAATAGAGTAGGAGATTTGATTTGTTTTCTGTATTACATAATCATAGTCATGAAGAAAATATTTTCAGTAGTCATTGTACTTCCTTTGCACCAAAAATTTTGATGATAGTCCTTTGTGTACAACTTGCTCAGTTTCCTTTTTCACTGTAGAAGTTGTAGAACAGGTGAGTGAGGCAGAGAACAACTTATATTGAAAATTCAGTTGGAGTTGAAAGTACTATTTACTGCACTAATTTCTTTATTTTGGTATTAAACTTAACATATAATTATAAAGAAACTGACATCTTCACTTATATTATGAAATAACCTTTAAAGGGTAGACTATTTAACTGGAAGTATAACTAAACGTGTATATACTAAAAATATTTAAACTGTTGCTTTGAGATCTTCATTTTGAGTAGTGTCAAAGCACCTGCATGTTGAAAAGAATACTCTTATAAATTACGTTTTTCATGTTGTATGTTTAGTAAAGCTTCATTGGAAAACAGTAAGGATAACTTTACATTAAAGTTAGCAGCTGCAAACAAAGACATTTAGAACTAAGAATATATCAATATATATTTAACTATTCATTCTCACAATGAAATCTCACATTTATTACACCAAATATAATATGCTTAGTGCTATATAGACATGCACATGTGACATATATCCAAAATACATACATGTGAATGAAGTGTAGTTTATATACGAGCAGAACACTTATTAATATTGACTACCTCCTATTGTTGCAACTATTAACTTCTAAGTAAAGCACTGTATCCTACTTCACAGGACATATGTATTATACCTTACTGTTATCCTTAGTAGTTCCAGTGTTTCATTTTCAAGTGTTGAAAGTTGTGTATCATGTTATCTGTTTTGTAAAATACTATGTAATTTTTCACAGCAAAATTGCTTAATTAGTAAACTGCAAACCTTATTAAACCATTATTTTAAACTGTGAGGAGTATAAGAATAACATAAGAGGTCTATTGTCTAAAGCGTGATTTAAAATAGGTAAAGAGGATACACTATTTGTTTAAAAAAGAAACAAAGACTGAAAGATAGAAAAGAAAATAGTAATAAGTAATAAAGTTTAAGCATTCGGCTAAGTTAAACTGAACAATAAATTGTGCAGCAAATAGTGAATGTCAAATTTGTCAGTAAATTTTGTGTTAGTGCAAGCATTCAATTATCTTCAATACTTCTAAATGCAATCTTAAATAACCTATACCAGCGTTTCTCTAGTGCTGAACTATTTATGATTACATTGAGCCTTAAATATGTCTAATATATTTTAACCTATTTTAACCATTTAATTATTTATAATTATTTCTAAGTTTATCAACTACTTTTAATATATTATAAACTAAATGTTATTCAGTATCATCTATCCTGCTGGTTTTATTGATCTCTTTTCCTATAATTATTTATTCTTCCTGCTTTTCTATTCATTTTATTCCTTATTTCGTTCTTCTGTTGTATTAATCATAGATAAGTGCTTGTGCCATTCTTATTACAAACAAAATATTCACATTGCTGTTTACAAGTATAATAAAACTATGGTAACTAGAATTACTATACCAGTAAAAGATCATGCCCTCAATTAATTATTTTGTTGAATAAATTTATCAAATGCTATGAAACTTTCTGAATGATGCAGAATTGTAAAGCTCTTGCTGCCTTAATCAGTGTGTATGATTCAGGTCTTTTTTGTTGTTAAATTCAGCAGTTTAATAAGTTGAATTCTGCAACTTCATGGATTACTGCATTACTTACTGGGTAGCTTCTTATTTTTTAGACAATTGGCTTTGTCTGTTCCTATTTCCGTAATATTCTTGCCAACACTGCCACTCATAAACATGAGTCCTTTAGCAATAAACACATTCCTTTGCTCTGCACATGCATTCTTTAAGCTTTTCACAACTGCCAAAGACTTTAAAATAAAGCATGTATAACATTATACATGCTATGTAGGTATTTAACTGTAGATTGGCAATGCACGGGTGTGATGAGATTTGAGAAAAAGCAATTATGTCTTTAATGTGTATTTCCTCTCGATGCATAAAATTCTTTAGCATTTGAATTTTTGGTTGGAACCACCTTCAGAGAGGCTACAATGAAATAGTGCATTTGCTTTCTTTTCAGACTTCAATTAATATTACAGTTGTTTCTTACATAGTACATTGTGTTGCTGTTGTTTCATCAGAAAAAGATTTATTATCAGTGTATATTGATTTGTGTCTGGAGGTAATGCAACATAAATTTCTGGTAAGACCATAAATCAACTTTCATTATTATTTAATCTATCAATTAGCCATTAAATCAAAGTACTTAACAAATATCATAACACTTGTTAAATAAAGGGCTTAGCATCTTAAATTGTGAAATTGGTGCCATTTACTGCCAAGAAAATCATAGGAGTCTATGGTTCCTCTTGTTAAGCATAAAGTAAATTCACTGTGTGCATAATAGGTACAAACCTTGTAAGTATATGCATGTTCTGCAATAAATGTTGTAGTTTAGTTATCTTATAATATAGTTAAGTTTCCAATGGTTGTGTATATTTCTCCATTTGTTTTAGCTGCATTATCTAGACCACCAAGAACTACAATATTGAAGCTTAACTAAACATTTCTTACTGAAACTTGAGGTAAGCAGCACATGATTGTTCCAGCATGAGACTTTGGCAAGGGCTCAGATTTGTCAGCGCTCACGTACTGGAAGTAGTTTTGCTTAACTCCAGTCTCAGGTGTGAATGATTGTGCATAAAATTGCAATATCAGTCACCCGATTTTCATTTTCTTAGAACACAAACTGTTTGAAAATAGTCTGCTGTTCCAATTAAATGAAGATTTATTCAATTTTTCAAGTTCCTTCAACATTAACAGACACTTTGCATAGCAGCTTTAAGCTCTGTATTCTGTGCTAAAACCAAAATAATATAACAGAATTTAAAGTGGGCACTTTTATGAAAATTGAGAGTGAACATAAGCAGTAGTTTTTAATAACAATACTACTCAACATTTATGGAATAATAGAAATGTTAAGACATGAAAAATTATATGTACCTACTCTGGTTCTTTTAACAAGAGAAGTAGAATGTAAGATGTTGAATACCTCCCCACATTTAATAAATATATCTTTTAATATGCAATTTTAACCAGCATTTTACTACGTAGTGAGTTTTGGTTTTTATGTTTTTGCTGATGTTATGCAGTTGTTACTGCATAGTGAAATTCTGAAAAGGCAAGAGTTCAATTGATTTAAAATTACAAATCAATACTAATCAATCTAGATGTTCTGTAATAAGCCACCTTTTCTGGTAGGGAAGTATTTTTCAAAACCTTTTTTGTAGCTTGGGAGTGACAGTATTCAAAGTAACTTAGATGCTCCTACATTTATTGATAAAGTTGGCACACAATCATTTGCATAATTAAATGCTAAACAAATTCTGTTCCTCACATGTTAAATGATATTTCTAATGACAATTTTAGAAATAACTGAACTAAAGGGAAAACTCATAGAAATATGAAATTCATTCATGGAATACTTGTGTATCTTCCAGCATTTAAAATTGTTTTCCTTTCCTTATCATAAAAATAAAATTACTAAATGTTCATTGTATTGGTTAATTCTCTTTTGATTCAATATTAAAGCTAACAGTCATGACTTGGCTCCCTAATATACCTAATAACACGCTATTCAGTATGTTCAGTGTTAAGCAGTTTTCTCAGTTAGAGATAGCCTAGAGTTGCATATGTCTTCACAAATGGAGTGTCCACTTTACAGCTCTCCCTGAAACAAAGAATGCAACAAAATCATTACAAAATTACAAAATCATATGGATATTAAATTAATTTATGGTGATGAGGATGGTTTTTATAAACAGCTAATGCAACAAAAATAGCAGTAGCAGTAGCAGTAGACTGGTAGACTAGAAGTAGCGGTGATAGTAGACTGGTAGACTAATAGTAGCGGTAGTAGTAATAGTAGTAGCAGCAGCAGCAGCAGTAGTAGTAGTAGTAGAGTAGTAGTAGTAGTAGTAGTAGTAGTAGTAGTAGTAGTAGTAGTAGTAGTAGTAGTAGTAGTAGTAGTAGTAGTAGTAGTAGTAGTAGTAGTAGTAGTAGTAGTAGTACTAGTACTAGTAGTAGTAGTAGTAGTAGTAGTAGTAGTAGTAGTAGTGGTAGTAGTAGGAGTAGTAGTAGGAGTAGTAGTAGTAGCAGTAGTAGTAGTTGTAGTAGTAGTAATTGATGTCCATAACTTTATATGATCAATAGTAGAGGTCCAATGGGTTTGTTAATGGGTATAGTTGATCTGTGTTTTGCCAAAACCTCAATATGCTATTTTCAGTTCTTATTGAAATACAAACTCTGTGCCACAGTGGCTTCTTGTGAGCTCATATTTTCACTGGAAATAATTTTTAAATATAATATAATATGCCTAATATTATAAGACTTTCATTGAGACCAAAAGCATGTATTCTCTCATCATAAGCTACAACACTGTGCATAATACAAAACCTTGGTTATTAAAGTTACGTTTTAGGGAAGTATAGACTTATTTAAACAGGAACTGTGCTCTGCTATTTTTCAGCTCAGCAAATGTTACCACTTTATTGTTTAAGCTCTCTATGTTAACAGTGTATTCCTTCTCTACTGAAATAGTACTAAGCATGAGTTTTTCTTGTCCCACTTAAACAGTTTTAAACACATTTAGTGTTAATTTGAAAACTTTAAATTGAAATTAACACTTTGAAGTAATGTATTAGTTAAAATTATACAATGAGATGTCTGAAGCACTCTGTACTTCACTTACCACAAATTTTCATTCAATGCGTTTCACCCCCACTTGAAGGCATCATCAAGAAATTTTCAACTGGCTAAAACCTTAGTGTTACATCTGATTATGGTGCTCTGGAAATGAGACATGTGGTGACAATCCAATGAGCTTAAGTAAAATATTTTCTTCCGATGGAATGTCAAAAGTGTATGTTTTTGTTTAAGTGTGTTCTGAATTTCTTAATATAAATGTTTTCTCAGATGTTTAATTCTTGATTCAAGTGAACTGATTTTAGTAGTTGGTTTTTTTGTTCTATGTTGTGGTTATGATCCCAGAAATGTGCTGCTACTGTGCATTTATCTATTTCTTTTTGCCTGATATTCCTAAAGTGTTCTTTTAATATGGTTTCAATGTTACATTTCGTCTTTTCAATCTATATCTTATTGCAGTCTGAGAAATTAATTCTATAAATGTCAGATTTCTTTACCAGAAGAATTTTGTCCATTTTTGGTTTTTTGATGAGGTTTCTGATATTGAATTTGTTAACTGGTGCCAGGGTAATGTTAAATTAATTATGATAGTTGGATAGAGGTTGAAAATGGATGCAACAGCTAGTCCCCCAATAATATGAAAATGTTAGTGACAAAGTGTCAAAAAAGTCAACTATAAAATGTATTTTCAATTAATTTTGACGTCACTGCTACTAAATTCTTCCAAATCATGCATAAATATAAAACTATCCCTATTTATCAGTTGCCTTCATTTAAAATATAGTCATACAGCATGCCATTTACAAACATCCACAATACACCTCTGGATGTCTGTTTTATATGAGGTCATAAAAGAATTACATACTGGCTTCACTTAATACAGAATATAGAAAACTTGAAACTATTAGTACACATTTTTTAAGCTATTCAAAAATGGTATGACTTAATCCATCCTATAGTAGAATAGAAAGCTAAACATATATCTATGTATGTAGCTGAGGATTGAACTCATTTCAATTTCAATTCAATTTATTTGCTTATAGACTCATACAAGTTTCAAGCATCGTCAAGAATCATAAAATATTTACATTTCATCAATACTATATAGGCACTTCTGTATTAGGTACATTTTTAGTCTTTTTTGAAATTTATTGCCTCTTAGAGCTTTAATATCACTTGGTAACCTGTTATAAAGTATTCTGCCCATAGTAAGGGGATCCTTTTCTGTGGCTCGTTTACTAATATTATCTCTATAGTAATTATTTAGCAATCTAGTATTATACATATGACTGTCTTTAATATATACAGAGTGTGATTTACTTACTACAAACATGATTACTTTATATACAAATAACGATATAACAGTTAATATATTGGCTTCTATAAAGGTTTGTCTACAGGATTCTCTGTTGTTTAGATTATAAATACATCTTATACACTTTTTTTGTATTATTAATAACCTGTTAATGTTTACCTTACATGTGCTACCCCAGATTTCAATCCCATATTGTAAATGTGTGTAAATTAATCCATAATAAACTGACTTTAAATGCTCTATATCTAGGAACTCTTTTAGGCGTCTTAAAAGATATAAATAAGAACTAATTTTATTACTTACATGATCAATGTGATGTTTGAAAGACATGTTTTCATCTATAATTACTCCTAAAAATTTTATTTTCTCTATTTGTTCAATGGTTTCATCATGTATTTTTACATTTAGTTTTTGACTAGACCTGTTGTTTTGATGCTGGAACCTGATCATATTAGTCTTTTGTATATTTACCTTTAAGTTATTAGTTTGTAAGTAATCATATATATCCTGTGTTTTTTTAGTTATTAAATTCTCCAAACCGTTTATATTTTTATTTGTAAAAATAACTGATGTGTCATCTGCGTATGATATTATTTTGTATTCTGAGGATTTAGGAAGATCATTTACATATAATAAAAACAGGAGTGGCCCGAGTACAGATCCTTGAGGCACACCAATCCTTACTAATTCGTAGTTAGACCTTGTAACTTTTGTCATGCATTGCTCTTGATAATATATTTCTGTGCATTGTTTACGATTTGACAGATAAGATTCAATGACATTTAAAAATTTTCCTCTAATGCCATATTTTTGTATCTTATTCAGTAATTTGTCATGAACTACACTATCGAAAGCCTTGGATAAATCCAAGAAAACTCCCACAGCTTTATTATCCTTATCGAGTCCTTCCAGTATTTCATGATAGAGTTCAGCTATTGCAGTGGTAGTGGATAAATTGTGTCTAAAGCCATGCTGAGAAGAGCTAAGCAAATTATATTTATTTAGGAAACCTATCAGTCTGGAGCTTAATATGGTTTCAAATACTTTTGCGAAAACAGAAATTAGAGTTATTGGCCTATAATTAACTATTTGTGTTTTATCCCCTTTTTTAAAAATTGGTCTAACTATACTGGTTTTTAAAGAATTTGGAAAACTTTCACTATTTAACGAAGCATTTATAAGGTGTACTAGAATAGTGATCAATGCATTTTTACAGTGCTTTAATATTTTAGGTGATATTCCATCCCAACCTGCTGACACCTTACTTTTTAATTTATTTATTATTTTTTCAACTTCATTTGCTGTAGTTTCCTCCAGATATATAGTGTTTGCACATTCTGGCATTTCGTAAGGAATGTTGTCTATCATGTACTGTTCTCCCCTTGTTGTGTGGATAAAATATTTATTAAAATACTGACATATTGCGTGTGGCTCGTTTATAGTTTGACCGTTTTCAACTATTTTTATGTTTTCTTGCTTATTTTTGCTTGTATCATTTCCTTTTACTATCCCCCAAATTGTCTTAGCTTTATTATTTGATTCTATTATTTTGTTACCATATTGCTGTCTCTTTAAGCTATTTAGAGCTAATGAATATTGTTTTTTTAGATTTTTGTATTTACATTTAAATAGCTCTAAGTTTGTATACTTAAATAAGGTATAGTAATCTTTCATTTTTTTTCTTAATTCTTTTAATTGCACTGGTATTTTTATATGTTGATGTCCCTTATTTGTGACCTTAATTTTTTTAATGGGGCAGTGCTTATTAAAGTGTCTTGTTAATATTTTAAAGAAGTGTTCCCATTTTAAATTACTGTCTTGTGTTTTATAAACTATTTCCCAATTTTCTTGCATTAAGCTTTCATACATCAGATTTAAATGATTTATTGTTGTCTGTCGTATAGTTTTATACTTATATTGTTCAAGAATTTTATCATTGTTTAATATATCCAAAATCTGCGCACAGTGATCTGATATACAGAATTCCTCTACCGTTACAGCATATTTACCACATTCTAAATTGGTTATCACATGATCAATAGCAGAAGATGTGTTTGGTGTGATTCTGGTTGGTCCATTAATAGTGTTATATAAATTGAAACTATTGAGAAGGTCGCATAATTTTTTGTAATCACTAGTATTTATAATAAGAAACCAATGCTATGTTCACAGAAAGCAATTCAATAATTTTTGTGATTTTAATTAACTTACTAAAGATTTCAAGAGTGTAATTTCATTGTTAAAAGTTTGCTGTTTTAAATTTTACAAAGAGAGTGAAAGGCCCAGAGCTGTAATGTATGCAATACGCGCCTGCCTGCAAAAATTAAAATCCGGGCCCCTTAAAATATAATGTATAACCGATCAGTAACTAACATAGCTTCAATTACAACAGGTAGAAAATTTAATGCAATGCATTGTATATTCCTACGTAATATACACAAAGCTATTATTTGATTGCTATTTTCCAAGTATTGAACAAAATTAATACCACTAAATTAAGTACATTATAGGGGTTGATATTCTATATCAATAAGGATAAGTCTATACTTTTATCTATTGTTTCATAATTAATGTACTTGTACTTATAAAACCTCAATCTGCTCACCTTGATCTCTACTCAAACTGGACCACGCGGCGCACTTTCTCTGATGCGAAGGTATGGATGATTTTACTGACATCAATGGAACTAGCTGTTTTACTTTTGATACTGAGGAGGCTGAGTTCACTTAGCCTATCTTGTGTCACAGATTTCCGCAGATAGTTCTTTATAATTACACAAATATAAATATTTGTAACAAAAGGCTTCACTTATCTTAACAAAATGGTGTTAATTCTTCTGTCTAATGGAAAGATAAGATAAGTGAAGCCTTTTGTTACAAATATTTATATTTGTGTAATATTCATTGTTTCACTGTAGCTAGCTTCATTTTCTACGCAATCATTTCTTTATAAGTTTGAGCTTCGAAAATTAGCATTCAGCCGAAGAAACAGTAACAGGAATAGTTAAAAACAGGTAAAATGCTGTGTATAAAACTGGAACGCTAGCAGCTGAAGGAAGGGTCTGTTTTCCTGCTTAGCATCTTTGGGGAATGGGCCCACTGGCTGACAAGGATTTTTTCTAACAAGGCACTTTTTAATTTCATTATCTACATCTAATTGATAATCTACATGATCATTTGAGTACTCTGTGATAGGCCTAATTATATTTATGATGAGTTTGCTATCTTCGTTTTCACTTTCACAATTATTATTGGTGTTCACTTCAGAATGACTCACTTGCGACACTATAAACTTCTGTAACAAGCTAGTCTCACTACTAGGAGGAGAAAAAAGTCACCTATTTTCACTAATTTGTTTGTTTCTTTTTCTAATTCACACTTCTTCTTTCTTTTTTGTACACCACTTAGATGTTCGTTCTTAACTTTAAAAGGTTTCATTTTACTGAGAAGTACACAGTTAAATAGAAAAAGTCAAACTTTTAACCAGTAATGTTTTGAAAATATCACTCTAGGTTTTACAATGGTTCCCGCGAAGAATGCTTGTCTCAAACTGAGTTGGCTATTGACTGACCTGCCAGTTATTCACATCTTAATGCATAATTGACATTGTTGTCGAATGAGAAGTGTGACAAAAGTTAAATGTTTAGAAAAAAATGTGCATATTACAATATCAGGGACTCTACACATCAATAAATAATAACTTTCTGCCTAATGTGATATTTTGGTATTCATTTTCATTGTTGTAACTATGCACCTGCTCATTTGTGACAGCAAAGAAACATGATGCAAACCAGTGTTATCAGAGAATTTGTAGTGAAGGACAAGCATTGCTAACACACACAGCTGTGCTAAACTCAACTAAATATTGACCAATTCTGGGAAACCGTTTGGAATGAACTGACCATTAACTTTCTATGCAGACTGACATTAAACTTTACTATTTATCTTATACATAATTCAGAATTTATATTTGTATGTATTCAAATTGTTGTTGTTGTTGTTTTCAAATGCTAGGCTTTGGCAATGAAGCCATTAGCTCTCTTGCTCTCCAATATTTCTGTGTAGTGGGTCTGGCAGTTAGGGCTTTACTGGTTAAAAGATGTTCTTCAGTCATTTCCTCTTCTTTGTTGCACAGAGGACTTGTATAAATTCCTATTCTGTGTAAGTGTTTGGCCAAATAATCATGTTCCGTAAGTAATCTAAAATTTGCTACTGCAGCTTTACGTGGGATTTCTGGAATAATTTCTGGATTTTTAATTAAAATGTTCCATTTTTTATCTTTGGCTTTGTTAGATATTGATTGGTTTTGTTTGTTTTTATAATTTCTTTTGATTAATCTTTTTATGGATGTAAAGGGTAAGTTTTTACTTTTGTTCTGAATTAAATTTGCACCTTTTTTGGCAAGAAAATCAGCTGATTCATTTCCAGCAATTCCACAATGTGCAGGTATCCACTGTAATATAATTATTTTCTGTAGTTTTTGAAGTTGTTGGATCATTTTGTGACATTCTTTAATTTGAATTGACCTCATTTTATATGAACTTATTGCACATAATGCTGCTTTAGAATCCGAAAGTATGACAGCATTTTTGAATTTATCTATTCTGTATAGGTGTTGGAGTGAAATATGAATAGCCGTTACTTCTGCAACAAAATTTGTTATGTGGTATCCTGCTGGTTGATAGAATAAGAACAGTGCACACTTAATTCCTGCTCCTGAGATGTCCAAGTTAGATCCATCTGTGTAGATATGTAATGTACATAGAGTGTTGTAATGTACACTCATATAATGTAAGAAATAAGATGACTGTTTTAGGACCACACTAAGGGGAACACTAAACAACAGATCATTAGAAAGTATCGGAAAAGACATGTATAATAGATTGCCAGGTAAAATAAACAATACTAAACTATGTAATATTAAGAATATAAAAAGGTATTTGTCAGAACAAGCTTTTTATAGTGTGGAAGAGTACAAAGCTAAAAATGAAAATAAATAATGTACATTTTAGTTTCTAAGCAGTGTATGAAATATAGGGGATGAATAAATTAAAATAAATGTAACCATTCTTCAGGTGGGTATCTATTGTTCACAGTTTCTAATGCTAGTGCTTTTAGTACAGGTTTGGAAGTTTCAGACTTTGTAACTATTTGTTCTAAATCTAATTGAATATTAATTGGTTCAAAAGTCAGTTGGTTTTCTTCAATTAAAATGTTTTCTTTAGAATTAGGAAGATTCAGATCTGTTTTTAATTCCATAACTTTGTGTAGGAAACTTGTTTGTGTTTTCATCTTGATTGGTTGTAGTAATCTTTTCTCCTATTTTGTTGTTTTTAACCGCAACATTTTTTCATGTTGTATTAGTCCCTGCTCCTCTAAAGTTAGATGTATTGGATAGTTCTGAGTTAAGGCTTGCATTGCCGTGATATGAGTTGATTATGCTGCACCAGTTATTAGCCGCAGGACCTGATTTTGGCATACTTCTAGGTGATTTATGTTAGAACTGTTTGCTGTAATTATTACCTCTGCATTATAAAGAAGTATTGGCTTGATGAATGTTTTGTATGTGGTGTTCAGTGTCTCCCGATAACTGCCCCACTTGACTCCAGCTAATCTTTTCAAAATTGAAAATCTTTTGTTGATTTGTTTACTACTGCTTCAATATGATGTCTCCAAGATAATTTTGAATCAAAAATTGTTCCCAAATATTTTATTTCAAATGTTTGTTTCAGGTTTGCTTTCTTGAACTGCAGATTTAGTTTAGGGATTTTTTTTTAAGCAAAATATTTGGAATGTTGTTTTATCAGTATTTATTTTCATCAAATTATTGTCAGTCCACTTTTCCAATAGTATCAGAGCCTTTTCCATTGAAGTTTTGGATTTCTCTATTTGTGGGGAAGATGTCCACATGATCATGTCATCTGCAAAAAGTGCTGTCCTTATTTCTCTGTTTGATACAGCCGTGGGAAGATCATTGATGTAGATGTTGAACAAGGTTGTACTCAGTACTGCACCTTGTAAGGTGCAAGGGATGCAAGGGATAGTGATGTGCATTCCATAACCTCTCCTATCCAAATCCCAACCTCAACCTGCCCGTGGTGCAACTGCTTTTACCAATGAGGCTCTGGGGACCAAGCATTAGTGGTATAAGAGGAAATGCTATTTCACCTCTTATGCTGGCCTGTCACAGCGTACAAACGTTCCACAATTGGTGTTTGTGAGAAAAGCCGAAGGACTTTAAAACTCCTCCCGGCCAGGTCCAATGGACCCATTAACCAAAGACAGGTGTGGCCCTCCAGACATACTGGGGGTTAAAGTGAGTGGATGATGTAACCACGATCACAAGCAAAAAATTTGTGTCCACTTAAAAAACGGTTACATTTATGCTACTTAAAACATGACAAGTCCTTCAGATAAATTTTCCGGAGGTAAAATAGCCCCCCGTTCAGATCTCTGGGTGGGGACATCCACAGGACGTCAATTACAGAACACCCTCAAAATTCTCCAAAGGAATGCAGGAGGACTTTCACAGAGTAAAAAAATGGAACTTCAAAATGTATTAAAATTGTTATATTTATTAATAATAATATGCTTTTATCCCCTTTCTGCAGGCTCCTAAAATACCAGGCCCGCCTGCATTGCTGGCCCTCAGGCCCTAACATTGCGCCCCTGGGAAGGCCAAATGTTTTATAACTCTAACTTTATGAGTGGTTTTTAAACAGTTGTCATCAGAAAACGTAGAAGAAAAACCAACAATGAAGGAATAAATGTTCCTCAAGTCAAGTTAACAAACTCTATGTTTCTCAATTTAAAATCTAATAAAAATGAGTCAGGATTTGATGGTATCAATGGAATATTACAATTTGTACAACAATTTTAAAATGACTGATGGTTCTGATGGTGATTAACTATGAAGTCGTGATCCTAAGATATTTACAGTGAATTGGAGAGTGTCCTATGGTTTGTTGGAAAAGATGCAAGTCAGTTGAGGTATTTATTGTTGTATTAGCATGTTACCATGGTGGCTGAGTTGGGCAGAGTAATGTTACACAAAGCTGAAGATCAATGTGTTAAATCCCAACTATAGTGTTAAATTTTTCAATTTAATTTTAGCTTTCCAATAATTTTTAAAGTGCTCATAAAATTTGGGACACTTTTCCAAAAATAGATTCAATCAAAGAATCAGATTATGAAGACTGGAAATTTATGTAATACAAATAAATTACATATCAATACATTTTATCAGTTAAAATTAATCTCCAGCCTATATTAATTTAAAATGTGTTTTGTACTGTTACACATCATTCTGAAATTGTTTCAAGGTTTACAAAATTAAAATAACAAATTTTGCTATGTCAAGGTAAGAAAGGTGTAATAGCAACCAAATAAAGTTTAATTTTTCAATAACTTCAGAAAAACTTTATATGAAAATTGCAGGAATAAAATAATTTAACTAGTGGTAAGATTAGAATTAGTATTACTACGGAGAAGATTCAGCATTGAAACCTATAGTTTACGTTACCTAAGCCCCAAGTGGGGCATCTCCAGGAGGAAGGATAATGCGAGGGGAGACAGAGGGTGACCGACCCGAGGAGTCATGACAGTGCCAGGACTCCCGCCAACACTTCTACCCTGAAAGAGATTACAGATGAGAGATGAATGTGAAATGATAATGGAGATGAAATGGAGGGACAGGAAATTTCAGTAATTTCAGTACTTGCCTGGCGACCCGGGAAAACCCCTGATAAAGCTCATGGGTCAGGTATGTTGGCCATGAGAATCGAACACAGGCCTCCCAAATGCTGGACACAGACGAAACCGCCTGAGCCATCCCATTAGGTTATCTAGTGGTAGTTAAATAGTACATATCTTAAAATTAAAACTGATATACTACTCCTTCAAAGAAATATTTTTATTGTTTTGAAGTATGACTGACGAGGCACTTTCAACTGTCTTCATGCTATCCTGTACCTTACTACTGTACTTGTTCCATTTAGGTTACAGTAGCTCTAATTGAAATGGGGAGAGTTCCAAGAAAAGGGTTAGCTATAGAAAGGGCACTAAAATATTGGTATAGAGTATTGAATTTAGAGGAGGGAAATATATTGAAACAATGCCTGAAGTATCAAGAACTAAGCTTACCAAATAAAGGATGGGTAAGTAATTTACGAAATAATTTAGAAGTTAATGGTAAGGGCAATATTTGGAGAAAGAGAGAAACTAGTTATAAAGGTTTTTGGAAAGGGGCTAGAATAAGATTTGAAGACATGGAGATCCAGAAACTGTTTGGTTAATTAGCAGAGAAGAGATCACTTGTTTTCTATATTCCATTGAAAGATAGCTGGGGGAGGGAGAGGTATATAGATAGCACGAGCAGTGAAGAGAGAAAGGGGTTAGCATGGTTAAGAGCTGGGATATGGAGATCAAGAGGTTAAAGAAATGAATACCCACAAGACGAGTGCCCATTGTATAGGGACAAAGAGGATATAGAACATATACTGTTTGATTGTAAGGAAACGGAGATGTGGAGGAAGGAATGTCAAATACCAAAGATGAATAGGAGAATCAGCTTAATCAAGGTTTTAAACAAAAATTATAAAAACATAGGACAGTTTTTAAGTAAGGTAAAAAACAAGTGAATATGGACTGTAAAAAGAGAGAAGGAATAATAGGGACTATTCTGTAATAACACATATTGTAACATGCCTGTAAATATAGTTAATGGACTGTGCTGTGTAGCAGTGGCCTGGGCCAAAACAGAGGGCAGTCCAAAAATTGTAAAAGCTTAGTACCTTAATAAATATTATTATATTATTAAGACTGATTAAAAGTCTCTGAGAATAATTGCTGCATATTTCACTGATAAAAACAGATAATCCTAAATATCTATATTGCTAAAGGACAGAATAACTGGTAGGTGCTACTTTTTATAGAGGTTATCACACACTTCAATTAAGTAAGGCTAATTATAACTACAAAGAAGATATACAAATTATAAATATATAGTAAACTAGATTTCATAAAAATTCTTTATAATCAGAATTTCTCAGTGGCTTACAAATTAGCTCTTTGCTCTTACATATCTTGTTTTCAGAATGCATGAGAGAGCACAGGCATTAGATATGAGAGAGCACAGGCTTTCACAGCCAGAGTCAGTATAACTGAAAGTTATTTCCGGGATGTTATACCGTGGTCTGCTGGAGTTAGAATTTCTAGATGTTTTGTCCACAACTGTGGCGAACATGTTCAGTGGCATTGTGGTGATCTCCTCAGAGGTGTATGCGAACTTCTCCAAAGAGACTACAACTACGCCACTGAAGATGTCTACTGCAGTTGTGGAAAACATCTGGAAATTCTAACTTCAGCAGACCATGGCATAACAGCCCGGAAATAACTACCAATTACATATTTAGAAAGTTCATTTTGGTGCATTTACAATATAAAATAAATTACTCTTTATTGTTAAATTTAAAGGGAGTCGATTAATGACACAAAACTACACTTACTTTTAAATTTTTCTGGAACATGTTTCAGAGACTTTGCCTCCATCCTCAACTGGCCATCGACTGATTCTCATTGGTGTAGTTGACAATATTTTGTCATAGGTCTCCTCTGGTGGCGGTTCAAGGAACTTGCTGAACAAATCTTTCTGGGGGATGTTCCTATTTTTTGAAATGAGGATTTGTTCCCATGTGGATAGTTCTTGTTTTCCTGATGTATGTCGTCAACTACACCAATGAGAATAAGTCGATGGCCGGTTGAGGATGGAGGCTAAGTCTCTGAAACTTGTTCCGGAAAAATTTGAAAGTAAGTGTTGTTTAGTGTCATTAATCTTATATCGTCAACGATACCAATGAGAATCAGTCGATGGTCGGTTGAGGATGGAGGCAAAGTCTCTGAAACATGTTCTGGAAAAATTTAAAAGTAAGTGTTGTTTAGTGTCATTAATCGACTTCCTTTAAATTTAATTTATTATAACAACACTGTTTTCAACACTTCCAAGAAAGGAATTGTAGTCTTTTTTGTACTGTTACTATTAGAACCTGGATTTTGATGACTTTATTTCTTTTTCTGATGAAGCTATGACCATGCTATGTGAAGGAAAATACCATACAATAATAAAAACAAAGAAAATAAAGGCCTTATGACCAGACAATATATACACAGAACACATCAAAGAGTCATACCATATGGTGAAAGACTATTGGATGGAACTATTCAACAAATGCTTAAACACAGGAAAACTACCAGAACAAGGGACAACATCAATGCTGAAGGTACTTTTCAAAGGGAGAGTAAAAACATGCAATCTAGACTCATAATAAGATGTAGCATTTGAAAACGCATATTTCAAAATTTTCACAAATATAGTAACCAACAAAGAGGCGTAACACCAAAGTGGATGACCAAATGCTACAAAATCAATTTGGTTTCAGAAAGGAAAGAATAACCTATATGCTGTGAACTGTCTAATAGAGCAAGCCCTGCTTACACTAAGACTCCCAGGAAAAAAATGTTTTCTAGCTTTTGGTATTATCAACAGATGCACTCATCTGAAAGCTCAGCTTGGTGACTCCCACCAGATAACAAATGTCCTTTCCGACATCCTAATAAAACCACATCAAAATATCAGACAACATCATCCTATTCAAAAGTATGATTCAAACAAATGGTGTACTACAAGGAGACTCACTCACCCCGATCCTCTTCATTGTAAAAATGTATAGTGTTTAATTCCTGCTTGCACTACATACGGCACCACAGCTGGTAACACTGATGATACATGAGATGAAGATAGAGCACTGGTGGAATGAGATGGTGGGAAGAAACTGGATATCCTGGAGAAAACCCGCCCCAGTGCCGTGTTGTCCATCACAAATCTCACTTTGTGGTCGCCTGGGATAGAACCCAGGCTGCCTTGGTGAGTATTTCCTCTATTTTAATTTCCTCTATATTTTTGTATCTTAAGTGCCTAAAATGTTCTTTCTTTCTAGTGCCTATGTTTCTTTTTGTCCTCCCTATGTAAATTTTTTCACAGTCTTTACACTTAATCTAGTAAATGCCTGACTTTTCTTCTGGTTTTATCTTGGCAGTATTATTACTGTTAAGTAGGTTTTTAATGTTGTAATTTTTTTTTGGTGCCAATGTTATATTGTATTTCCTGAATATTTTTTGGAACTAATTTTTAATAAATTATATAGATAAGTCCGCAATAGCAGCTCATTTCTGGTCTAAAAATCATGAAATTGAAGATAGCACCAAATTACCAAAATACGTACAATAACATAGTGAACTCGTCATATGGGAGAGAAAATACATAGAAAAACATAAAAATCAACTAAAGAACTTTGAAATCCCACCAGAAGAGAACCCCACATTTAAATTCATCACAAAATCAACAGAGGGCAGCAGCAACTCCAGAACTACCCACACCACTGGGCCAAGCTTTAATCACTTAAGAGCCGACAATGCGTATGATGGTTCACGAAACATGTCCTCAATATAGGTACGTAAGTGAAACCAATGTGTAATAAATATGACTCATCTATAATTTAATAATTATTTCGCTTCACTGTGGTGTTCCAATACAGTTAAATTTTGAGCACTCATACTGTTTAATGCAGAAATAGCTCTAATAGCAACTTAAGGAATCCACATAATTTGGGACCAACTAAAGTCCAACAACTTTATTACACTAGAAAAAGTAAAATCCTGTTATATTAAATGAATCCTGCGTACAGGGAAGATAGCGTAATCAAGATTGACTTAACAAAAAGATATTTCTTCATAGATGACATTAGAATGCAGATACTTTTGCCAAACATCAAGGTCTACGAGAACACTCATCAAATACACATAAGGAAAAGAAGCACCAATATCTGAAACGACCTCTACTCAACTGGCGTCATAATGATGGAAGAATGGAAACAAGCAAAGTATAGGCTTCTATATATGACATGGTACACAACCTATAGATTCCACCACACACTTTGTCAAATCAAGAAATTTCACCGGCCAGATGAAGAACTATATAGTGAATATTATGAAGAATGTCACTCTCAAAATTTCCAAGATAGACAAATATCAATAACAAAACTGGCATTAGATTAATTTAACTGTGTACTATTGTATTGGCCATTATGTGCATTTTCACTAATAATAATGCAATGTGAAAAATATGCATAGTTCATAGCATTTTAAGTGAAATTAAATCACTTTTAAGGGTATTTTTTTTCTTCATTTCAGGTACTTTTAATCTTTTAGGATTTTTTATAGCTTATATGTCTTTTTAAGTTATTTTTTTAGAAATATTCCATGTTTTTGTCTTTCTTTGTGTGTTTGGTTGCATTATTCTCATATTACTGGAATCAAGAACTTCAAAATTTAAAAATACTTGCAAAACTAATGGAATGTGGCTCTGTTTCTAAAACATTTGGATTTATCCAAATAAAGCATTCATGCCCTTAAGACAAGTTGATCTTTAAAGGAGTGTGGGTGGAATGTGCTGATACTTTTGCCTACTGTTACAAAGCAGTCTTCGAACAGAAGATAGTAGTTGAGGTGATACTTGTATTTCATCAATCCTAAAGTAAAAGCAAGTATTTCCATGAAATTGGAAATTATAGAATTGGTGATATCACTTGCAAGTAATCTAAGTTGCGTGGAAGGTAACGTAGATAAACCTGACTTTCCTAAAATTGAAAATGCATTGAACAATAATAGTGCAAAAAGGTTGATGTACTTTAAGTAAGAAGTATTTTCTTGATGATGAGCTGGCTGGAAACCTGCAATATTTTGTTGCTTTCAGTATGTATCTTTTGTTGGTATTGAAAGAAGCCTTTCTTTGTGTAAGCCTATAATTGTTGACAATAAACAATCTTTTAAATTTAAAATATATGTTTGTAACATATTGTAATTCTGTATTCAGTGATAAAGTATAAGTGAAATGTGCAAGGAGATCAACAACTGAATTTTTAAGTCATTTTTTTAGGTCATCTTAATACATTTTTGGTCATAAAGACATAAATTTGTCATTTTAATATTTTTTAGGTTAGAGAAAACCAAACCCTAGTTATTATACGAGGGTTGGCTGATATGTACCAGGCCTCATATAGAGATGGTGTCACTGGGCGAGTTTGACTGATAGCATCATATAGTTTAACTCCAGACTAGCTTGTATCCATAATTACAGGTGAAATGCTTGTTTATTTTTTGAATGAGAGCATTTTAAACTAGAAAAGTGGACAGGCTTCATGAAAATGAAGGATTTGGAAAAACGAGCAGTGGTTAAATACTTCAATTTGAAAGGCTTAATGCCTAAAAGAGTCAAGGAGGAGATGGACAGTACATTGAAAGACTCTGCCTCTTCATATGGAATGGTTAAAAAAAAGGTGGTTTGCAGAGTTTAAAATGGGACATACAAACATTAGTGATGAGCCTCATTCTGGACACCCTGTGGAAGTCACAACTCCAGAGATCATAGAAAAAAATGTATTATTTAGTACTGGAAGACTGAAGATTAAAGTTGTTTGAGATGTAAACATATCAAAAGAATGTGCAGGTAATATTTTAAGTAATGTTTTGGGCTTTCACAAGGCAGCTTAGTACCATGGATGAAATTTGTATACATCACTACACTTAAAAAAAAAAAAAAAAAAAAAAAAATGGTCAAAACAGTGGATTGCGCCAGGTGAACCAACTCCAAAAAAAGGCAAAATCAGTTTTGTCAGCTAACAAGGTTATGGTGAGTGATTTCTGGGATTCACAGGGAATTATTTTTATTGATTACTTGGAAAAGGGTAAAAGTATCACTGGTGACTACTACGCAAGCTTACTGCTATGTTTGAATGATGAGGTAAAGAAAAAGCCTGACTAGCAAAGGAAAAAACAATCTTGTTTGTTCACGACAGTGCTCTAGCCCATCGTTCAGTCATTGCAATGGCAAACACATGTGCTCGCCTCGGTAGCATGGTGGTAGTGTGTCTGCCTCACGTTTAAGAGGTCCGGAGTTCGAATCTCGGTTAGGGTGAGTTATCTGGATAAGGTTTTTCCGGGGTTTTCCCTTTTCCTTAAAGACAAATGTTGGGTAACTCTAAGCTCTATGGACCCTGGGCTCATATGAGCATCACTTCACCCATTCCATTCATCGTCCGATATGACTTAACGTTGGAGGACGTAAATTAAAAAAAGAAAAAAAAAAAAAAAAAAAAAAAAAACCCACATGCGAATTAAAGTTTGAATTGCTTGAACATCCACCCTATTTGCCAGATCTAGCACCAGTGACTACCACCTGTTCCCAAACCTCAAAAAATTTCTTGTAGTATGAAGATTTCGCAGCAACAAGTACATTGATGTGGTAAACAACTATTTTGAGAATCATGATAAATCACACTATAGAGATGGTTTAATTAAATTAGAGCACCAATATGACAAATGTATTAGCCTTTATGGAGATTATTTTCTGAAATAATGTTTTTCAATTGTGAGGCCCGGGACTTATCATCTGACCCTCGTACAATCAATATTAGTGTATTCCAATATATCTAAAGAACTCAAAAATACTAATAGAAGCTGGGAATGAACACCAAATGAACTGTGAAATAAGCATGTGAATGTAAAATGAATCACTAATGCTGAGGAAGAAGAGAGTGCAAAGATGCATAGACTAAAATATACAGAAAAATAAATGTCTTTGTCAACAATGACAGGAATAACATTGCAATTACTTGTGAAAGTGAAATTAAATGAAATTAAATGCTACT
The DNA here is from genome assembly GCA_030765055.1 of Mantis religiosa. Taxonomy (NCBI): domain Eukaryota; kingdom Metazoa; phylum Arthropoda; class Insecta; order Mantodea; family Mantidae; genus Mantis; species Mantis religiosa. Next base: position 90,897,515 of record CM060953.1, read on the forward strand.
TACATCTTAAGAAAAGGGAAATTAAATCTGGTTTTAAGCACTAAAGAGCGGAGGTTTTTATATGGTAAACCAGTGCAAAATGTGAAGAAGGTATTCCCAATAAAGAAGCCCACTAGTGTCAAAATAAGTAAGCATAACAAAGTGCATCGATAGGTATACAGCCTAGTGCTCTCTGACAGCATAGGCTAGTTCAAAAATGACCTGCCAGATATTCTCTTGAAACATATTAATTAATTTCCAAGAATAGATTCCTATATTTTTCACCTGAAAATTATTCAATGACTTCTTTAATTATTCCAAAATTTGTTAATTCTAATGTTTAGAATTAAATGTGTTTATATTTAGAATTAAATGCGTTTATAGTTGAACAAATTCTGAAGCATTAGGGTGAAATATGTATGATTCTGTGTAATATTTTAAGCTTTGAGGAAGAAATAATTAAAAATAAAACAAGCAGAATATTTCTGGGTCAATTAATTTTATCTACTATTATAAGCAGCTTTAATCATTCTGTTTCTGTATTTCTCTCCTTTCTTCTTTTATGTGACTAGAAATGCCATGTATTATATTTGTTTACAGTAATATACACCTACATTACACAAATATAAATATTTGTAACAACAAACTTCACTTTCTTAAGAAAATGGTGTTAATTCTTCTTTCTAATGGAGATCGATTTCACAAACATATCGCTTGCATCTTCAGTCCATCAACAAAATTCATAGTCAAGGATTCCAGTTACCATGTTATTATGTCTTTTCAGTATTACCAAAATCTGAAAACAAAACAAACCTAGAAACAAAATCAACTGCTAGTATTTCAAAATTCATTACATGAAAAAAATAAGACCTGAAGTTTTCCTGGCAACGAATACGCTCACTTTCTTCTCAGGCAGCCAGTCAGGTAATAAGATGATTATATATCAACGTTTCGGGAGTGTACATCTCTCCCATCATCAAGATATTTATAAATATTATAACCACAAATGAAACACTGGATATAACACAACTATAAACAAAGACAAAACACTATCAAAATTCGCATTACTGAACAAAAGACTGTTTTCAGTAAATTAAATGCCAGGTCAGGGGATGGCGTGACTACAGAAAATTGTGTCAAAGAAACATAACTACTTAACTTGATTATCAAGCTGAATTGATCTTTGCTTCTTAATTCGACGGATTTCCATTTTTAAGGCCGGTTTCCAAGAGGAGCTGAACTGAAATCCAGCATCACGACTAAGCATGCTCCTTTCAGAGGAAATCACCAAAGCCTCCTTAATTCTTCACTACCAGTAGCTGTTGCATTTTGCCAAGATGGTCATCTCCCAAAAATTGGCTCTATGGTCATTTCGAGGGACGACCATCTTGGCAAAATGCAACAGCTACTGGGAGCAGAGAATTAAGGAGGCTTTGGCAATTTCCTCTGAAAGGAGCACGCTTAATCGTGATGCTGGGTTTCAGTTCAGCTCCTCTTGGAAACCGGCCTTAAAAATGGAAATCCGTCAAATTAAGAAGCAAAGATCAATACAGCTTGATAATCAAGTTAAGTAGTTATGTTTCTTTGACACAATTTTCTATACTCACGCCGTCTCCTGATCTGGCATTTAATTTACTGAAAACAGTCTTTTGTTCAGTAATGCGAATTTTGATAGTGTTTTGTCTTTGTTTATAGTTGTGTTATATCCAGTGATTCATTTGTGGTTAAAACATTTATAAATATCCTGATGATGGGAGAGATGCACACTCCCAAAACGGTGATATCTAATCATCTTTTCACCTGGCTGGCTGCCCGAGAAGAAAGTGAGAGTTCATTACAAGATGTTTATTTTTTAAAATAAAAATCCTTTCCCAAATCATTAAATCTATTGGACCATTTAATTGTTTTAATAATTTAACTTCAGGAGTTATTTCATGGTTAAATGACCAAAAATGATCTGCTGTGGCTGATTTATCAGTTTGTTTATACTTAATATTACGAAAATGTTCTTTCATTCTGGTTTCTAAATTACGTTTCGTCTTTCCAGTATAAACCTGATCACAATCTAAACAATTGAATTAATAAATACCAGATTTTTTATTATTAGGAATTTTATCTTTTTTTAGAAAACTGTTATAAATTTTTAATACTATATTTATTTTGAGGAACTAAAGTTATTCCAACTTCTTTAAAAAAAAAATTGAAAATGTTTATTAACCCAAGGATGGTAAGTAAATTTTTTAAAATTATAATCGTATTTTATTTTTTTAAGGGTAGAAATATCATTAACAGATTTTTTATATTTAAAATTTTCAATCTTCTTTTGTATAAAGTCTTTATTAAAACCATTAATTAAAGAAGTATTAATAATATGTTTATATTCTTTATTAAGTTCTTCTTTATTGAGGGGTATATTTATTAATCTATAAATCAAGCTATTAAAACAGCAAATTTGTATGAAAAATGGTTAAAACTTTTATTTATGTAATTATCAATATGAGTAGACTTCCTATAAATACCAAAATCGAATTTATTATTATTTCTTATTATCTTCAAAACTAGAAAAGGAAGAAATCCATTAATTTCAGTTTCTGATGTGAATTTTATAGCTTTATCTTGTAAATTTAGTAATTTTAAAGCATCCTTAATTTGTTTATCAGGAACAATAGCAAAAATATCATCAACATATCTATACCAGGTTTTAAAAATCAAAGGGAATGCTTTAGTGACTTGCATTTCGAAAAGACTCATAAAAAGATCAGCAAGAAAAGATGAAAGAGGATTACCCATGCTAAGCCAGAAGTTTGTTGAAAAAATTCACCATTAAAAGTGAAAAAATTTTGATCCAAACAAAAATTAGTAATGGAAATTAATTGTTCTTTCACACTGCCCGTGTGTAGGCTAAAGTATGGGAAAGTAGAGTCAGACTGAAAAATTCTATGCCACAGTCGGGATTTGAACCACGGATCTTCTGGTCTCTGTCCAGCCACTCTAATCATTGGGATACTATGGCCAACGTGCCGATATGACATTAAATTCTCCAACTGACTCGTATTTTTCCCGGTAAACCACTTAGGAGTTCTCAGTCTGACTCTACCTTTCCAAAAATTAGTAAGTTTAACAAAATCAACTATTAAGTCCTCATGTAAATTTATTCAACTCAACCACTTTTTAAAATAAATTAAAAGTTTTTCTCTAGGAATACTAGGAAATAAGGCAGTTACATCAAAAGAAATAAGTTTATCCGTTTTAGGTAATACAAAACTGTCAATCTTTCATACTAGTTCAAAAGAACATTTGAAAGAACTAGTTGAAAGAACATTTTATTTATATAAAGTATAAACAAACTGATAAATTGGCTGTAGCAGATCATTTTTGGTCATTTAACCATGAAATATATCCTGAAGTAAAACTTTGAAAACAATTAACTGATCCGATAGATTTAATGGTTTGGAAAAGGATATTTATTTTAAAAAATAAACATCATGTAATGATTCCGTTGTTTAAGGACTATGATACAATGAAGCTCAAAATTAATACAATTTTGAGTCGAACTAATACTCAATGCTCCATTTATTGCTACTGAACTGGCATCCATTAGTCGACAACAGCTGATGATGTTAGGAAGATCCTAACGAAATGCGTTCTAGGTAAATACTAGCAATAAATGGAGCATTGAGTATTAGTTTGACTCAAAATTGTATTAATCATGTAATGATTTTGAAATACCAGCAGTTGATTCTGTATTTAGCTTTGTTTTGTTTTCAGATTTTGGTAATACTGAAAAAGCATAATAACATGGTAACTGGAATCCTTGACTACGAAGTTTGTTGATGGACTGAAGATGCAAGCGATATGTTTGTGAAATTGATCTCCATTAGAAAGAAGAATTAACAGCATTTTCTTAAGATAAGTGAAGCTTTTTGTTACAAATATTTATATTTGTGTAATATTCATTGCTTCACTGTAGCTAGCTTCATTTTCTACATAATGCATCTACATAATTGCTTATAATGATGTATCATGGAGAGAAAGCACTGGATGGCTATTCAGGCTGTTATTACACACATTGCCTCACTCTTTCTTGTGTCATTTATGTATTTTGTGAACACATGCACACACATGCACACACACACATTTACCTATTGCACTAATGGGCATTCTTTGTTGGAAACTTTTAAGAATCAATATTTGTTAGTGGATTAGCTAGCAGGTCTACTTACTCATCTTCCCATGGACATATTTCATTAATTTTTGTGCCAGGGTTTTCATTTGGTTGTTCCCAGGAGGCTTCTACCTTGGAATTGCTACCAGCAGTATTTTCAGCTGGAGCATCAGTGGTTGCAGGGGCAGGTGAAGCCTGACTAATATGGGAATCATCCATAACAGCACTCACACTGATGAGGGGAGCTGTGGACATGGATGATCTTTTGTGACCGGCATAGGATTTTTTATAAGTTCTGAAATGTGGGTCCTCACTACCTTTTTTAGTCCTTTCACTGGCACCAGAATTTTCTGGACACACATTTGTGGTAGTGTTAGGTGAGGAATCAAAAGAGTGCTGAATTGGTGTTCCTAGAGCGTAGTCCTCAGAGGAAGACACCGAAGGCCTTGTACTTCCAGGCAGTTTAGCTGCCGTCACAGACGATCTACGCGAATCTGAAGAAACAAGGCCAATGACAGAGGGAGTGGAATATTTTCTAATTGTGTGGATTCTAGAGATAACATGTTCTTCAGGAGGTCCTTGCACATTCTTATCAGGTTCTGGTGCACTCACTGGGCTATGTTGCTGTAGGCCGTGTGATTTCTGCAATCTCTCAGACACCTCGGCTATCGCAACACTGATATCTGAGGATGAGCTGCCAGAATCCATTTGAACAGAATTCTTGCGGGAAGATCGTGATTCTGACAAGGTTTGAGGTTGTTTTGATGCAGTGTCCCATGAACTGGTGCGTTTCTGTGCTAAAGATGATCCAGCAGCAGTGCTGGTGGTGGTTGCAGCAGGGATGCTAACCTTCTTCTTTTCATTCTGTTGTGAATTTTCCCCTCCAAAGGAGGGCATATCCCAAGGGCAAACATCATCCTGTTTGCTATTGCCTGCTTGCTTTGGCTCATCTGCTGAAGGTTCTCTGAAAAAGAGCATTAATATATTTTAGTTTAGTAGTTTTAAACACAATTACCACTTTGGTAGGTTCATTTATCAGTAATAATTTCAAATACATTAAAACTTTCCTTTTTAGCTGCTAAGCCATTTTTGCATTTCAACCATTCTTTTTTTCAAAAACATTTTCTTTTCTTTCATTTTTATCAAATCCTTATAGCCTAAGATAACAAATTGCTATAAAATTTATTCAAATTTATAGTCTTTCCCTTTCATCATATTTAAAATCTGTGTTTGAAATATTTCTTTCTGCAAACTCTAGAATTCTGTACTAATACTTTAGATTTTCTTTGTGCCTATATAATAAAATTGACAGCTTTTTACCCTCTCTCAAGCTGTGGAAGTGTAATGGGTACCATGTAACTAACAATGAAACATCTAATGTGTTTAGTACACTGTCCTGTAAAGTAATTTACATAATTTTTGATAAAAATTATTAAATTTTCAATTAAAATGTTTTATTATTTCAGATTGATGTATTAATAATTTTAGTAAGTTTGTGTCAAGTTAACTAGAAATTTTAAGCTCATTTCAAATTGTATGACCAATGATTGCCATGAGTAGTCATCAGTGATTGCAATGAGTAAGAAACCGTCACTATTATCTTGTTTGGGCAACAGATTAGTTAATGAATTAGATTTTAGTTCTTATCTGTAAAATAAGGTAAAAAACTCACAAGGGTATCGTGTTTTGCAATTTTGTTGCTGCAGTCACTGCTTAAAATATGTAGCAGGATTATTTAAATATTCAGATTTATTTATAAAATATTCTACACAACTTAATGTAACTAACCTCTTTAATATTCAGCCAAACACCTAGAGAGCAGTTACAGGCAGAATCTATGCCTTGGAAATAATATGGTTCGGCTTGAGGGGTAAAAAGCTTGAAACACATACATTTGCATTTGTGTACCTAACATTATTGCAGCAGTTTGTATACTAAAGAAATTAGATAAAAGCTCACTATTATTTCAGCAATTAGTTTTATTACAGGTTTAAAGGATTAAGTTGTATTAGTTAAAATTTTTCATTCTAATTGATTTTAATTGTTGTAAACCTTAAAACCGATCAATGCAGCTTGTAGAATGAGTAAAAGTTTCTTCTTCTTCTACTTGCAGAACTGTAAGCAAGATGGAAACCAATTCTTTTCTTTAGGGCTGCAGTCATTGTACCAGTGAGTACTTCAACACAAACTGATGAAATTTTGATGGTGAATGGTGACTTTTCAGTGCATATGAGTCACATTATAGCAACTAAGTTAAGCTCTGGTATTCTTATGTTAATGCAGCATTTCAAAGTATTCGTCTTTATGAAAGTTGTACATGCTTAAATGTATTTAAATTTTCTCATGTGTTTCTATGTTTATGATGTTTTTATTATATAAACCAAGTTAGCAAATAGCAATAATTACATGCAGAAAATTTAAAAATATGCCTGGAAAATCATTTAGTGTGTAAAGGTCTTTCTGTTACGTCCCGCTCATCCCTCCTTCTGTTTGAGCAGCATACAAGGGTATGAGGTTGTAAACCCAGTAAAGAACATAAAATTTCAATAATAGAAATAGAAACAATAATAGAAATTCAATATTCAATTTCAATAATAGAAATTAGAAACACTTTGTTACACAATTGCCTAATGCCATTAATATAAAAAATTTCACATGTATATGATTAGCAAGCTGGGAGCATGACAATGATATTGAATATTTGGAGAGGAAGGACTGAAAATGCAAGCAAATCCAGCCAACCAAAAGAGATGCAGGAGGAAATAAATACAACCTAAGGTATAATAAACAATATTTATTTCACACATCTTCAAAAATATAGAGGGAATTGTGTTTAAATTTGCATCCAGTTACACTAGAAGGCAGATTCCCGAAACTGGTATTCACCATCAAGAAGCAGCAAAAAAATACACATGACACATTGTTTTCACTCTGCAATATATAGCATATCCAGATATATTTTGGGATATAAAAGAACTTGAAACTTCACTCATGTCAGCTATTAGAAGGAGGACTGTAGGACTGTTTTTATGATCATAGTTCCATCATCAGCACCAATCATCTGAGGATGTGACTGCAATGGACTGGACTCACTACAGAAAGAGTTCAGTCTATTGTACCTATGCCACCAAGTGGGGCACTCCCAGGAGGAAGAATGAGGTGAGAGAAGACAGATAGGAGACCCCTTGGCAGCAGTCTGAAGGAGTCACCTGTTTTTAATAGTTGAAATGACTGAAGTTTTTAATTTTAAATGTAATAGAATATTCCTCAAAAGGTATTTTAATTTATGTAAAATTAGATGGACTGTTAACAGTAGTTTTGGGATATTGTAATTTGTTTAAATGAAAAAGGTTTCTATTCTGATGTGTATGGCAGATTGTTTATATGGCGTTCCAATAATGCATGCCATAATTCAGACCATATCATTACCAGGAAGAGAAGTGGAAGAGCAAGTGCTACTTTTTCGGGATGGATATTCTCTTCAGGACTTGGCATAATAGTTGAAGTTTCAACCAACGTAGATTCAACTGAATACTGTCAAGTTCTCGAGAATACCATGTTTCCATTATAAGAGCAATATATTGCACTGATATAATGCAAGTAATACATTTTGTTTATGATAGCTGCAGTGTGCATAAGTTGAAAGGAACTGTAACTTGGGTTCAGCGACATCCTGAAATAAATATATCCAACTAAGTCACCAGGCCTAAGTGAACCCAGAGAGTCTGAGTTCAAATATTTTAACAGTAGGAATCACAGACAGGAAAGCTCCAAACAAAACATCAACCATGTGCATGAAGCATGACAAATATTAAAATAACACCCAAATTTACTAATCTATTGCTCAATCAGTCAATTTTTGACTACATTCAGTTTTGGACATTAAAGGTGGTTGCAAAAAATTTTAAGTTGGTTTTACATGCAAATGTACTTTATAAATGTTAATAATGCACAATAAAAGTCTAACAAATAGAAATACTAGCACGTTTAAACATCTTAAAGGCATATAAGTACAAAAGTTCATTATCCCATTTACTGTAGAACAATATATATATTTCCTCGCCTTTTGAATGAGGTTATTTGCTTATATAAATGTAAATTAAGTATTAACTTTATAATTTATAACATTTTTGCTATTGAGAAATTATTCTGACTAGGTTTTGCTAAAAGAAAAAAAGTACATTTATAAAAAAGTGATTAAAACAAGTTAATTATATAGACTTTTCGTACACTAAAGGACGTATCTAGTAATAATCATGCTAATATAATAAACGTGCAGCATACACAAACCTATTCCTACATACACATAATAATAGTGTAATTGAACATGATCTGGGAAGTTTTCATTTTGCTTAAATATTTTATGTTAGTGCTGATCCAAAAATGACATTTTAAACCTATTTATAGGCATGCATATATTTTACATTCAATAATGAGTGATCTTGTAATTATGAAAGGTATGTAGTTAGCAAGAAGATTAAAGAAGTATTCACCACATCCCCAAAGGATGAAGATTATATGATACAGTAAAATAAAATATTTCACTTATTATTCATTTATTTAAAACATGTTCACTCATACACTACCTACGTAGCATTTCTAATATATTGTTCGCAAGCTTAGAAACATTTAAGAGTTGTATCTTTTTCGGGTTCTTCTGTGTAACCTTTTTGGCTAAAAGATGCTGAAGTTTCATAGGAGAAAGAAAATGAAAGGGCATTATTGAAAAGGACAATTTGCTTCAACAAAGTAGAGAATGAAAGCTTTCAAATATACATTTTCAAAGCATAACATATTCTGTTTTGTGGTAAACACATAAATCTTTGTTCTTTCTAAATACTTAAACATTTCCATTGTATTTACACATAGGTGAAAATAATAAATGCATTTTCAATAAACAGGTGTTGATTTGACAGTACCCATAAAATGTAAAATTAAGTTTAAGTTCAACGCAGAATTTAATCAGTAGAAATCAGTAAACTAGTACAGAGATTGTTTCAGAATTCAGCCAAACAATTTTAAGGAACTATAAAGGAATGTTGGGGGAACAATTCAAGATAGGACATTATGGTTTCAGAACATACAATTTTGTGAAATAAGCAAAAGTAAAGTTGGACCAGTACATCACTGATACCACTTCAATGATATTGTATATACCTATGCATTTGATTAAATTTCAATAACTGTACATGTGTGGCTCATTGGTAATTTAGGGAGTTGTTAAATCAACAACTATAGATAACAAGTTCAAGCCTTGCCAAATGTTTCTCTCTATTTATTTTCTATCTTGAAACTGTTGATTGTGAAGGATGTGGAATATTGCACTATCCATTTCCTATTAACACTGCTCTTAAATGCAAAACAAATTAAATGAATTTTGAACAAGAATGTACAACATAAGATAAGGTAATGTTTCAGACGAATGCATGATACATAATCAAAATACATTATTATTATAGAGGCGACTATAGCTAAAGCTGGCATTACGATGTCCTGAGACTAATATGGTATTGTGTTGATGAATTGAAAGAATGCACCGTTAGCTCTTTAACAAATAAGTGTGCAAGACAAATAACAATGACATTCCTGCTTAAGCTTTATTTATTGACTTCCAGGAACCTTAAAAAAATAATTTTTTCTTCAGGTACATTTTAAGCTTGGAATTTCTTAAATATTTTCATATTTCTTTTTAAATCTTCTACTTAATATTGGTTTTCAGTTCTGAAAAAGAAATTCTAAGGGCATCATTGTTCACTGCGAGGACATATTGTTATGGAGAAGGAACTAGTAATTTTGTTATATTTCTAATTTATGTCTTTCGGTCAGAGAGCCACAGGCAATTCTTATCTAATCATTAAGGTGTTTCTAAACTATCACGCCAAGAGGTTTCCCGGTCGAAGGCAGGCGATGACAGTTTCAGGCAACTTGTGGTTATCTTCCTCGGTGACATGTGGTTACGAAAACAGTGCCATTACTGCTCCAATCGAAGCAAGAAAGCAGAGGGACATAATTTCGTGCATCGTTTATATAAGGACCAATCCTTTCGGTGAAACATGTATACAACTAGCAACACCACCCCTTTTCTCTCTCCTTTTACAGTTATACACACTTTGTTGTAAGCTGCACTTTTTCGCTACCAGCTCCAGTCAAGTCCAACAATCTAGCAAAAAGAGCGACTCGCCCAGGTTGACCTGGGCAGGATGTTTTCTGTCTCAGCACCAAGACACTTAGTGCAGCTTTATCTAAAATTGTCTTTTGTTACAAGCTTATGTCTAGGACTAGGTAACTCTAATCACTTGCAGTGGGCCATATAAGCAGCTGCCAGTACACCCGGTGACCACGCTGGCGGCCGTGAGTATGGCATTCGTCCACGTAGTGACTGTGCCTAATGCAGTCTTCTACATCTTGCTGCCCCCTTTTGAGGCAGCCCGAGTAAGACCACCCGTTGGATAAAGGTGTAGAATTGTTTTACCAGGCCAATTTCTGTGCATGGGGGTATTTGGTGTGAGGGTAAGTGACTGCCCTATTTACTCTAGATTGACCAAGGCAGCTGGTAGGTAGCTGGTTCTTCATCGAGGCGCCTTGTGGTTGTACGGACCAAGAGTGTTCACCACATGATTGGTGTGGACAGTTTACTATAGACGGAGCAGGTTCATTTCTGCACATGAACTTACTCCACATCATCCACTTCTCATTCCTGTGACCATCAGCTCGGAACTGTCATTGTAGCAGAAGGAAGCAGTAGAGAACATTGTAGAACCTCTGGCTTTATACCGCTACGAGTGCTGTGTTAGTATTTACAAAAATTTTCCCAGTTTACCATTTCAGATGTTAGGAGATTCCTTTTCCTCTATCCTTTACACCTTTAGGCGTTGAGTTGAGGAACAGAAATTCTGGACCAGATATAGAATCCGGAGAAAACTCGCCTCTATACCATGTTGTTCTCCGCAAATCTCACATTTGGTTGCCTGAGATCAAACCGGCGTCACCTTGGTGAGAACAGGGCGATCTAACCACTCGGCCAAGCGTGGCCCAAAGGGAGAAAATCACCTCATTAAGACTAGCCGATGATGACAAAATCAAAGCATACGTTTAGGTTTTTCTTTCTGGTCTAAGCCTCGTAAGCCAAAAGAAGGATGTGCCCTTTGTGAACATTTTCTAAATGCTGATTCACTGCTATCTCCTTGTTTATTTTTACGGATTTATACTGTCTTGTAGTTCTTGAGACAACAGTCCCTTTGTTTATACACCTACAGTTTGCAACTCTCAATGAATATGGAAGTATTGGATGCCTACGATGCCTACGATGCCGATCAATAAATGTGGGCCGGCGGAGTGAGGGGAGACGCAGGGGTGGCCCCTCCTCCTGCCGCTCGAAATGACAGGAAGCTTCGAGAATGTGTTCCCCCTCCATAGAAGGAGATTCGAGAAACTTCGGGGGCCGATCAATACCAGCGAGGCGACAGTGAGTTGTGTTAGAGTGAGCCGAGACAAGAGAAGTGTAGTCGCGCTGAGCGTACGTGTAAAGACGAACTGGCTTAGTTTTAATTGTGTACATTAAATTGTAATTGTGATATTGGAATAAGGTGGAAATAAAGAACATTTTGAGTGGTGTAATTGAACTTTTTAATTTTACGAACCCACCAAGTCACAACTGGCGTCAGGAGTGGGATAACGACCATGGAATCGGCACTGGAAAAGATTTTATACAAAATGGAAGAAATGAAGGCCGAAATAACAGCGAAGACGGAAGCGGCAAATAACAACCTGGCCGCGGAACTGAAACAAATGAAGACGGCTAATGTCAACATCACCGAGAAAATGGAAGAAATGAAGACGGAACAGCAAAGACGGAGGCGGCAAAATGCAGCCTGACCACGAAGATGGAAGCCACAAACAGCAGCCTGACCACGAAAATGACCGAGTTGACCACGGAGATGAAAGCGGTAAACGAGGCCCTTGCCGTGAAGTTCGAAGAGCAGCTGACCGGCGTGAGAGATGACGTCACAGAGCTCGGCAAGCGAATGGGTCAAGTGGACGAGCGCGTCGAAGATTTGGCAAGCCGCGTTGACGAGCTGGAGGGAAAGGCTGACAGCAACGCAAAGTCCCTGAACGCCATGGTGGAGGACGTTGTCGGCAGGAGGTTAAAGGATTTGAAGGTCGACGCACCGGGACGCGACACAACATCGGCGCGCGTCAAACCTCCGAAATATGACGGCGCGTCAACGTTTGAGGTCTTCCGCCGTCAATTCGACGCAGTGGCCAAGCACAACAAATGGTCACCAGAGGAGGAGGCCACACAGTTAATAGCCAACCTCCAGGGACGGGCCGCGGAAGTCCTAAACGCGGTACAGACAACGGTGGCGCCCAAGGACATCTGGGAGGCCCTGGAGAATCGTTTTGGAAACCACCGCTTAGCCGCAGCGTACCGCAGCCAGCTAAAAGTAAGGTCACAGCAACCAGGGGAGAGGCTGCAGGAGTTCGCCCTGGCAGTTGAACAACTGGCTAGCAAGGCCCTAGTCGACCTCCCACCAGAGTTCGTATCCCGGGAAACTGCCTACACATTCGTTGACGGGGTACGGGATACGGAGATTCGTCAGCGCCTAATGCTCGGCGATTATAAAACAATCCACGAGGCGCTAACGGCAGCATTAAGGATGGAGGCGGCCAAGGTAACAGCTATCCCGTCGTCGAGAACGAGGAGTGTGCGCTACGCCGGAGACAGAAGACCAGCCGAGGGACGCCGGCGAACACCTAGTGGCCTGTGTTGGGGGTGTGGACAGCCCGGGCACCTGCAGAGAGACTGCCCACACCAGGAAGAGCGGCCGGAAGAACGAGTAAGGCCCGGCGTGGAGAGGGACACATCGGCGCCATCACTACCATCCCCTCGAGTGACACTGCGCGCCATCAGCCGGCGTATGGATGACAGCCTCATCGCGCACGGTTGGGTGAGAGGGAAGCCGTGCCGCGTGCTGGTGGACACTGGGACAGCCATGACCATCATCAGACCTGACGTGGCGAAGGGTTTGCCGACGAGGAAGCCGAGCCGACCATACGAGCTTGTCACGGCATCGGGCGACACCTTGCCTGTGGAGAAGGAGGCCCTGCTGGAGCTGACCTTGGGACGGAGTGCCAAAAGTCTGTGGGTGTTCGTCGCGAAGGTGGCTGAGGAGGTGATTCTGGGACTGGATGCCCTCAGGAGCCACGAGGCGACGGTCGACGTCGGCAGGAAGCTCCTACGGCTCAACGGAGAAGAGGTTATACTCCGTCAAACCGAAGAGCGCCTTGGAATCGGTAAGGTCATCTTGAACGAAGACGTGGTTGCCCCCGCGAGGAGCGAGGTGATGGTGACGGCGGGACTGGAAGGCCAGAGAGCAGGTGGGGTTCAGAGGCCGCAGGAGTACGACTTCACCTCGGAACATCGCAGAGGGAAGAGCCACGGTAACGCGGACGCTATGTCCCGAAGACCCTGTCCAGAAGAGTGCGGTCAATGCACAAGAGTGGAGGAGAAGGATCGTGCCGCAGCAGTTCGAGTAGTCGCGGCAGTGCCTGCGGATGGCTGGGATAGCGCAGGCCTGAGGAGGGAGCAGCTGGCGGACGCAGACTTGGGGCCACTCTTGAGGGAAGTGGAGGCAGGGACGAGACCAACCTGGGCAGACATCGCACCGAGGAGCGCCACTTACAAGTCTTATTGGGCCCAATGGGACTCGTTGAAGACCAGAGAGGGCGTGCTGTTCCGGGTATGGGAATCACCCGATGGGAAGACGCAGAGAGAACAGTTGGTACTTCCCCGGAGTAAGGTCCCGGAAGTCTTGGAAGAAGTGCACGCCGGTACTTCAGGGGGACCCCTGGGAGCGAACCGGACGATTGACAAACTACGGCAGCGCTACTACTGGCTGAGGCTCCGAGCAGACGCTGAGAGATGGTGCCGTCAGTGTCACGTGTGCGCGGCGAGTCGCGGCCCCCAGACTAGGAGCCGGGGTCGCATGCAACAGTACAACGTCGGAGCGCCATTCGAACGAATCGCCGTTGACATTGCTGGACCGTTCCCAATATCCGATCGAGGCAACAAGTACCTGATGGTGGTCGTGGACTACTTCACTAAGTGGCCGGAGGTGTATGCCATCCCGAACCAAGAGGCAAGTACAATCACAGACTGCCTCGTGGAGCAAGTGTTTTGCCGATTTGGGGTACCATTAGAGCTGCACAGTGACCAAGGCACCAATTTTGAGTCCAACCTGATGAAGGAGGCACTAGAGAGACTTGGGGTTAACAAGACCCGCACAACACCTCTACATCCCCAGTCGGATGGCATGGTCGAAAGGTACATCAAGACCTTAGAGGAACACTTGAGGAAGGTCGTGGCCAGCCATCAGCGACACTGGGACGTCAAGGTGCCACTGTTCTTGCTGGCCTACCGCTCATCAACACACGACACCATGGGGATCACGCCAGCCAACTTAATGTTCGGCCGAGAGTTACGCCTCCCCTGTGACCTGGCTTTTGGAAGCCCTCCGGGGGTGAAACAGCCAGCGACCGAGTATGTGGAGAACCTGGTGGACCACCTCCACGACATGCCCGAGATGGCTCGCCAGAACATCCAGAAGGCGAGCGACCACATGAAAACCCGATACGACAGGCAAGCCAACAGCCAAGGGTTCCAGCAAGGTGACCTGGTCTGGTTTTACCGCCCTACCCGGACCAAGGGACGCTGCCCGAAGCTTCAGCAGCCATGGCAAGGACCGTACTGTGTGGTGAAGAGGATTAACGACGTGGTCTACCGCGTCCAGAAGGTGCCCCGAGGAAAGATGTTGGTGGTACACCTGGATCGCCTGGCCCGCTACGATGGCGATGTTCGGGATGACCAGCCTTGAGGAGGGAACAGTGTTACCCAAATGGCCAGCCACAATGCCGATCAATAAATGCGGGCCGGCGGAGGGAGGGGAGACGCAGGGGTGGCCCCTCCTCCTGCCGCTCGAAATGACAGGAAGCTTCGAGAATGTTTTCCCCCTCTATAGAAGGAGATTCGAGAAATTTCGGGGGCCGATCAATACCAGCGAGGCTACAGTGAGTTGTGTTAGAGTGAGCCGGGACAAGAGAAGTGTAGTCGCACTGAGCGTACGTGTAAAGACGAACTGGCTTAGTTTTAATTGTGTACATTAAATTGTAATTGTGATATTGGAATAAGGTGGAAATGAACATTTGGGTTGTGTAATTGAACTTTTTAATTTTACGAACCCACAAAGTCACAGTATGCATCTGGAATATCTTTGAGTTTGATAATTCCAGCTTGTCACTATAGAGAGGAGAGGGAGACAGTGAGCTCTAGTGGCTGTTTCATGCAACGGCCGCAACAACTTCTACGGTGAAAGTTTAATATGCACAATATGAATCTAATATGCAGTGCATAGGAACATGAATCAGAAAGTTAAACCTGGCAAGATTTTGTTCCCCTCCTTGGGGCCCTCACAGGCCTCTAGTCAATATGAACGCTTTGATTAAAATAATATATTTCAACTTTGTCGTTCTCGTTCTGGTTATCATTCTCCTATTTATAAGCTCCTTAACGCTGTCTTCATTTCATTTGTAGGCAAATGTACAATATATATCCCTTTTGCAAAGGAATTAAAATGCAGATACTACAGCCAAATACATAAATAGATAAAAATGGCACAAAAATATTCATGCTAGAATACATATGTTCACTATCTATAAAAGGGTTCTTATGATTAATATCTACGAGAGTTGTTCCATAAGTCTGGTAAACTTCCATGGAGGGAATGGAAATTTTTTGTTGCAAGCTTGAATATTCAAAAGATTGTGCAGAAAATTTTAATATGCTACAATATACAGTTCATTGTTGACAACCACCTGAACTGGTCAGTGTGATAGCTTCGATTGAAAATGAAAAAAGAAAACAGAGTTTCGTGCTGTTATTAAACATTTTCATTTGAAGAGCTTGACTGCCGCACACGTCAAAACTGAATTGGATGAAGTTCACATGGACTCTACACCAACATTGAAAAGCATTTACTTTTGGATCAATGATTTTAAACGTGGTCGTAGAAGCAGCAAAAATGAATCTCGCTCTGGTCGCACAATTGAGGTCACCACTCAGGACATCATTAAAAAATCCACGTTCAACCAGCTTCCTTAATATACACTCTACAACTCATATGTGCAGGTTGGTTCACTATTATCCTTATGGCTCTTTTTTGCAATTGAAAAACCTTTCACAGTGCAGTTCAAAGCGATAAGTTGTAAATTGGTCTGCAGTACGTTCCAGCTCAATTCGATGACTTTACGAGGAGTATGTGCAGTGAAGAAAAGAAGTTGTTAGTTGTGAGTTGACTAGTGAATATCAGAGCTGTTGTGCAAGAGCCGCAAGTAAAAGCAGTGTAAGAGGGAAATGTTCTGTGTGCACCTGAGAAATAACAAGTGGGGTGCAAGTTGGTGCATGCAACAGAGGCATAAAAAACATTAGATTGCAATGTTTATTTGCATATTTCTGGAAAGGGAGAAAGTTGCAAGTTAGCATTGGCCTAATGATCATTGGTCTAATGATCTTTGGCGGAGATATGTTGATGATGTTTTTGCTATTATTCCGGAAAAACTTAGAGAAGATTCTCTAAAATTACTAAACCTGCAAGATAATCACATCCAGTTTACAATGGAAGTAGAAAGAGACAACACCCTACCCTTTTTGGACCTCAAGATAACTAGAAATCGTCATGGTGTAGATTTTGGAATATACAGGAAGCCCACACACATAGATAATTACATAAAGAAAAATGAATACAACCCAGTATCACATCAACTAACTGCCTTTAGAAGTCTAATTCACTGGCTATACAACATCCCACTGAGTAAGGAGGAATTTTTGAAAGAACAACAACACATAAAAGAGATAGTGGTATTAAATGGATTCAACCCAGCCATCATAAGGAACATGATGAATGGAAAGGAAAAACTGAAGATAATATAAAAAAATACTACTCTCACACCACTTAAAAACACAAATTGGCAATATAGAAAATTCACCTACCATCTATGGGCTTTTAGAAAATTTGAACGAATCATCAAAAGACTAAACTTAAAACTAGCACCCCAAAACAAATTCAGTCTGAGGAACCTGCTAAATAAACCACTAAAAACTTCAATCCCCAACAATTTGAAATCAGGAAATATCAGATAAATTGTGAAACATGTGAAAAAAGCTACATAGGAAAAACTAAGAGAAACTTGTTAACCAGGCATAAAGAACACCAGTGGAACATTAAGTTGAAACAAACAGAAAAATCTGCAGTTTCACACCATTTTTGGACAGAAAACCACAACATTGGCCACAACATTAAACTGTTAAAATCTTTAAGTACACCCATAGAATTGGATATTTGGGAAAAAATATTCATAACCAAAAACCGTGATAAAGTTATAAATTTTGAAGTCCGGGCATTAAATGAAGTATTAAAACTTAGTGCCCCTAACACCAGATGGCAGAGTGATCGGAGCTCCGTAGTAGTGGAAGAAGAGGAATGTTCATTTAGTCACCAAACAGCTGAGGATGAGATCGAATGATCTTGAAAACGTTTCAATTATTCAACAAGTAAGTGAAGTTTGAGTGTAAACATAGTGACTCATAAATCAAACTCAAAAATATCTTAGTGAGTTCATGAAAGGTCAATAGGAATGTAATAAAGAAGTTATTTATGCGACAGAGTGAAGTAGGATCTTAATTAGGCATATGTAGTTGAATTGAATTAAATTGAATTAAATCATGAAGTAGAGTAAACTCCACATTTGTGAACAATTACTTTTATATAGCATTTCTCTATGGTCTT
This sequence comes from Mantis religiosa, assembly GCA_030765055.1. Classification (NCBI taxonomy): domain Eukaryota; kingdom Metazoa; phylum Arthropoda; class Insecta; order Mantodea; family Mantidae; genus Mantis; species Mantis religiosa. Next base: position 90,915,500 of record CM060953.1, read on the forward strand.
TATATAGTCTATATTTATTTGCTTTTTCTACTTTGACTTTTGTTGGATCCTGTATCTGTTACAGTTTTTAGTCTTATGTAACTTTTTATATTTATCTTTGTATCTTGAACTGACATGTCCTATAACATATGTATTATGTTCCAAAGGATGAAATAAATACAATAAAATACACCCAAGATGAAGAAATGGTTTGAATTTCTATGAAAAATAAAAACTGCTGTGCTTCATACTGTATGATTCTGTCACTAGATTAACTGCATTTTCTTTTCTTTTTTAACTAAGCATGTAATTTCATTTGCTGTTACTTAATTGGATAGTCAAATTTCATCAACAGCAACAATCTATTATCATAAAGATATATAGCTAATAAATGGAAATTCCTAATATTTGTTGTGAACATTTTAGGGGTCCTTGAGGTTGTCAGTGTCAGCCAGTGCTACTGAATGATATGGTGCACTCTCTATTTTGCTTTAGCATTGTTGGAATTTGTGTTAAATTGCACATTGATATTGTTTTGTAGTGTCATTTTTTGTTGTTTTTTATAATGGTAAACTTACAGTAGTTTAAGTGGAGAAGATTACAATATAGTCCAATTGACGTTACAACATGTTTTGAAGACTATTCTTGATTTTATTATACTTATTAACTGTATATTTTTCAACTATTATTCAAGCCAGTTTTGGAAAGAGAGTCATTGCAGTCACATGACAGAAAAATTGTAAACAATGTTTACAGATTTTTTAAAGATGAACCTGGGAAACTTAAAAATGGAAAACGTACATAATCTTTTGAAGATGCTAGATGAACAGTTGCTGCAATTGGAGTAACTATGCAAATATATTTATACAAGGGTTGGCTGATAAGTCCTGTACCTCGCAATAAAAAAAAGTAACTTTTTTTTCTTTATTTTTCATCATAATCTCCAGAAAAGCTAATACATTAGGCATATCGGTGTTCTAATTTAATTAAACCATCTCTGTAGTGCGATTTATCATGGTCCTCAAAATAGTTGTTTACCACATCAATGATATTGTTGCTGTGAAATCTGTTCGAGGTTCGGGAACAGGTGGTAGTCATGGGTGCTAGATCTGGCAAATAGGGTGGATGTGCACTTCAAACTTTAATTTGCACACTTTTCCCATTGCAATAACTGATGGGTTGGAGCATTGTCGTGAAGAAACAAGATTTTTTTATACGAAGATTTTATACGAAAGTGAAGCAGATGTGTAAAAAATGCGACTCATCTAAAATTTAATAAAGATTTTTTTTCTTTGCCAATCAGGCTTTTTCTTTTCCTCATCACTCAAATGTTGCAGTAAGCTTGCGTAGTAGACACCAGTAATATTTTTACCCTTTTCCAAGTAATCAATAAAAATAATTCCGTATGCATCCCAGAATAAACTCGCCATAACCTTGTTAGCTGACAAAATTGACTTTGCCTGTTTTGGAGTTGATTTACCTGGCACAATCCCCTTTTTTGACAGTGAGCTTTTTTCTGAAGTGTAATGACATATCCAAGTTTCATCCATGGTAATAAACTGTCTCAGAAATTTTCTGGGATTTTTACAGTAGAGCTCCAAATTCTTAACAGAAACACTTCTTCGTTGCAAGTTTTGATCAGGTGTCAACAAACGCTGCACAGACTTGTGAAAGCCCATAACATTACTTGAAATATTACCTGCACATTCTTTAGATATGTTTACAGCCTCTGCTATTTCAAACAACTTTAATCTGTAGTCTTCCAGTACTAAACAATGAATATTTTCAATGATCTCTGGACTAGTGGCTTCCACCAGGCATCCAGAGCAAGGCTCATTACCAGCGCTCATATGTCCCATTTTAAAATCTGAGACCTACCTTTTAATCACGGTACATGAAGGGGCAGAGTCTTGCATTGCACTGTCCATTTCCTGCTTGATTTCTTTAGACGTTAAGCCTTTAAAATGGAAGTATTTAATCACTGCTCATTTTTCCAAATCCTCCATTTTCGTGAAACCTCTGCACTTGTCTTGTTTAAAATGCTGTCATTCAAAAACTAAACAAGCTATTGACCTATAACTATGGATAGAAGCTAGTCTAGTGTTAAACTATATAATGCTATCTGTCAAACTGGCCCATGACACCATCTCTATGTGAGGGTCGGGACTTATCAGCTGACCATCATAGAATGTTTAATGACAAAGTAAATACAATAATTCAATAACTAATTTTGAAACTCAGGTGATTAAAAATTGAACAATTACTGAAAAAGATAAAGATAGACTAATTTATAGCATATACCATTAAGAGAGCATTTTATACTATATGCAAAATAAATTTTGTTCCCCTTTTAATTTATATACTGAGTTTCCAGGGAGTTAACTTATTTGAAAGCAGCATTGCCTAGTGCTACAAATACTGAAACCTCCAAAATTCTGATCTGCCAAATATAGTATAGGATAAAAATGTTTAGTGGAAAAACCTGACATGATAGCAAAGCATTACTTAAAAACAATTACAGGAACTCAATGGTTGACTAAATGTTTTATCTCAAAATTTGCCTGAAATTGAATCATACATTAGGGAAATTATAGTTATGTGATACTCCTGATGGTGAAATTCACATAACAATGATTGTTCCTTGGGTAAAGAACATAGGTTCAATAGCACAGCATACTGGATGTTCTCAATGGTTTATTCTAAATGCTTCCATTTATTGTTACTCCAGGTCAAATAAAGATTATTATGAAGGGAGGATGATATATTTTCATAAACAAATGTCTTCCATCATCTCTCAAAATAGTATAGCTATTATGAACAAATCCCCACAGCTTTCCCTATAAATAAGTCTGCATCATTCAGTTTAAAGACTGAAATGCAATACTTGTTAGACAGAGAGAATACTGAGTACAATCCCAGATTCACAAAAATAGTATGATGCAATATTATTAAGCTTATTAAATGCTGATTTAGCAAATATGAAATTGACAGCATCTCTGAGTTAGCAGGACTTATAGTAGTGTGATTCAGCTGTACCTTTGCAATTTTAATGCAACTGAATTAATTTGCGATGAGGTAAAGAACAATGTTTCAAAACATATTATAGCATTCAAACCCAGAGAAACAACAAGTCTTTTTGAAAATGTGTTATCGAAGTGACAGCCAAAAATGAGGAAAAGACCTGTAAAAGTGTGGAAAAGGAGTAAAAATGTTATTACAATTACTTTCTTGGAAGTGTTGAAAACAGTGTTGTTATGATGATAGAGGCCGATGATAGAGGCAAAGCCTCTGAAACTAGTTCCGGAAAAATTTAAAAGTAAGTGTTGTCTAGTGTCTTTAATCGACTCTCTTTAAAGTTAAAAATGTTATTGTTGAACAAAGTTGGACTGTCAGGATCATTGACTGATCGTAGTTGGTCTTGAAGATATAGAGAATGAGAATAAAGTATATGGACACTCCAGAGGCTGCCACTCCAGAAGCGGCCATTGACAGTTCTACAAACATGATAGAAGGAATGACACCAATAGTATCAACCCCCTAAAAGTAAATGTTTGAGTGAGATGGTACCTGCTCTTTGTCTAAACTTTTGTCTCAAGTAGTTCCTCACAGACTGTAGTACTCGTACAATTGCTTTATATTAAAATGTATAAAACCATGATGAACTAATTCAGATTATGTATACGTAAAATATAGAATATGTGTATCTTTATATGATGCTCTGAACATTGTGAGTAAAATCTTAAAATAATTTATTTTAGTCTGTTATCCTTCCACTTCAGTACTTCTGCCTCATTACACAGACAGGATGAAAATGCTCAAAATATTATGTACAGAAAGTTAAATTTTACTTTAGCATTGCAACCAATTTATAACACTGTAAACTTTAAAGTGAATGCAAATTACAGGAGTGTTTATTGATCAAATAAATCTTTAAACTCTACATTTTATACTATTAGTGAAGGCAAAAGATCGGCTACAATTGACTAAGCTCTTGCTTTAAAATAGTTTTGGTGAAGCAACAGTTATTTAAGGTGCAGTCCTAGCTGATATCTTACTTTATAGCAAACCATGTGTAAACATTTTAACACTTCTGAACTTCCACAAGAACAAAGTTAAATTATTCATGCTATTAATTGAATATTGGTTATGTTTACACTACTTTACTACCTGTTTAGTAAATGGGAGTATACATAACCAATGCTCAGTTAATTATGTGATTAACCTTAGTGTTAAAAAACTTCCAACTATTATTAAACTGATTCATGTAGTTCATTTGCCTATAATTCCTCTTATACACAGGTTCAAACCTGTTTTGGAAGATTTTCCTTCTTGGCACGTGTAAAGTTACTTTGTAGTTAAATAATGTAATAAAATGAATTCATGTTATGTATTCACATTGCTCCAGTTATCAAATTAGGTAGGTCTATTGTTACCATTTTTGGCTACCGGTTAACCAACCAACTGATTTTCCTCTTTGCTTGGTATCTGTAGCATCATCTGATGTGTGGTTGTGGAATAGATAAACTATTATCTTAAGTTAATTGATGCAAGTTAATTGTTCCTCCATACTAGTCATATATAGGCTAAGGTTTTGGATAGATAGAGTCAACCTGAAGACTTCAATGCCATGGCCAGGATTTGAACTACAGATCTCCTGGTTTCTGTCCGGTTTCTCTTAGCCCTTGAGCTATCATGGCCAACGTGTTGTCATGACATTGAATTCCCCAATTGACTTGTATGTTTTCCCGGTAAACAGCTAGGGGTCATCGTATTTCAGATACACACTGTTTGCGGCAACTTACTATTTAAGTATTTACAGAGGCCGACATAAGTATTTGAACAGAAACATATTTTTACTTATATTATTTTAGAGCTATGCAGGGTAAGCATACATAAATACAACTGGTACAAAATAGACTTGAGTTCTTCCATTAAACATATAAACTCATAAATAGCAACTGAAACTAATTTGCACTACAAGGAGAAATAAAACAGTTACTTTGCATCTGGACATAAGTATTCGAACAGAGAACAGCTAGTATATAGTTATCATCTCCTTTCTTTGAATTACTGCTGATAATCATTTGGGCATTGTCTGTATGTGCTGTTTAGTGACTGCAGAGTCCATATTTCTCCACTCTGTTTGAAGATGTTTTTTCAGATGGTTCTAGCTTCTGATGTGATGCTTCCTCACACGCTCCTCGAGTTCCTTCCAATTGTTCTCTATAGGATTTAAATCTGGAGACTGGGACAGTGTCCTCAAAGTGTGAGGAGTGCTGTACAATTTCAGCAGTATGCTTCAGATCACTGTCCTGTTGGAAGTAATAATCATGCCCTATAATCCCAGGTTTACTGCACTCTTTTTAAGATTGTTTTCAAGACTCCTCTTGTATTCAAATTTGTCCATGATTCCATCTATCAACACCAGATCTGCAAAGCCAGATGAAGCTATACAGCCCCATACCATTACACAACTGCCACAATATTTCACTGTAGGTACCATGTTCTTAGGTTCCCATTCTGTATTTGGCAATCTCCACGCTTTAAGACGTCCATTGCTCTTGTATAAGCAGAATTTGCTCCTGTCCGACCAGAGAACCTTATCCCAGAATTCTGTTGGTTTCACCACATACTGTTTAGCAAATTCTATATGCTTTTTCTTATTCAACTTATTAACATATGGTTTCTTCCTAGGAATGCAGGCTTTCTACCCAGTACTATTTAAAACCCATTCAACTGTTCTGGTGTGAACCACAGTGCCAGAATATTGCTCAAGGCATCTTCTAATCTCAGATGTATTGACTCTCGGATTCTGCTTCACCATTTTTATTATTTGCCTCCTGTCTCTGTTGGTGAGTTTAGAAGGAGCGCAATTTCTAGGTTTATTTACAACAGTATTTGTCTGTTTGAAGCGTTGAATTATGCAGAACAGAGAGAGTTTTCTTTTATTTGTACGTATTTATCACAATATTCCTCTCTGCCACCATTGTCTCTATACCTTTACATCTCATATTACCTGTGAGTTCACAATCGAATGAATAACTTTGAGCACACTGTTTTGAGGCATAGCATAAACATAACTGCTATGTGGAAGGGGCGTGTAGGGTATGTCCAAACACCTTTCTCTCTGTTCGATTGGGTACATTCAAATACTTATGTCCTCCAATAAGAGGGACAATAGAGTAAATACAGTACAGATTGTGTAATAAATACATGCAAAGTGATATTTTAAATATTGTTTCCGAGACAGAAGAGGTTGATGTTTACATGTCTAACAATTCAACACTGCCAAATAAATAAGAGCTGGCCGATGATAGAGGCAAAGCCTCAGAAACATGTTCCGGAAAAATTTAAAAGTAAGTGTTGTCTAGTGTCTTTAATCGACTCTCTTTAAAGTTAATTTATCATAACAACACTGTTGTCAACACTTCCAAGAAAGGAATTAAAATATTACAGTATTTATAGTATGTGTCAATGTTACATTTTATATTATTTGAATACTTCTGTAACCCTCTGTATTTTCCAGGCTTCATCATTAAACCATTATTATTATTAAGTTAATTGATGGAAATTAATCGTTCCTCCATACTAGCCATGTATGGGCTAAGATATTAGAGAGATAGTTTACTGATATATTTAGTGATTTAGAAGGGGGCCATCTTGGTCAAAAAAGAACATCATCATACGTTTCCTGCACTTGTGTGGATGGCCTTGGATTTTTTTGGTGGTGATGACCCTGGATACTTCCACTGGAGACTTTGTCGTTTTGATTCTGGTTCGAAGTGATGACACCATGATTAATCTCCAGCCACCACTCGTGCCAGGAACTTATTCCCTTCCCTAGCATATCGCTGCAGATGACCAAGACAGTGGGCTATTCGACATGCTTCATGATGTGGTTGAAGACTGTGGGGTACCCATTGGGTACACACTTTATGCAAGAGCAGTCTTTCCTTCATGATGGTGTAAACACTTTCAATGCTCAATCCAACCTGGACTTTCACTGTCACTCAGCGGTCCTGTGTAATGAATAAGTGCATCAACCAGCTGAACGATGTTATTGGTAATGCAGTGTGGTGCTCCAGACCGTGCATCATCAGCTAATGACACCCATCCTCTCCTGAACCGCTTGTGCCACGCCTTGACCCTTGCAAGGGACATGCAGTGTTCCATATATTTGTGACATTCATCGAAGAATGTCTATTCCCCCTACTCCTTTCGCTGTCAGAAAATGAACAACACCTCTTTGCTCTTCTTTTGATGCCTCCATTTCACTGTTTGCAATGTGACTGGCAGCGTTGGAAGATAGATGCATGCTGCTGCTAGCTTTGCATAGTCAGGTGACATGCATACGTCACAGTGATGGGCTGTGAACTTCCACGCTCTGGTCGGAACAACAGTTCGTTACACATGACACGATATTACCATCCTGTCACGTTATATATTCTTTCTGATTAGCTTAGTTCTACATTAGTAAAACATTTTCTCATATATTTAAGATTTGATATATCTATTGATGTATTTTCTGTGATACATATAAAATATTGTCACCCTGGCGGTAGAATCGCGAAGCCGATGACAAATGATGGCCGGTGGAGATTCGGAAAACTTCGGAACCAATCGTTACCGGTAGCGACAGACAGTTGAGAGTTAGAGAAAATAAACAGTTTAAGGTTAGCTAGCAAACTGTAATGGTGACGAATGTATTTGCTAGGAAAATAAAGTGTAGTTTTTGTATTTGAAGCCTCGACTTTTGATTTTCACGAACCCACAAAGTCACAACTGGTGTCAGGAAGCGGGATAACTACATCACCGGACATTACGGTCATGGAATCGGCATTGGAAATGCTTTTGCAGAAGATGAACGAATTAACAGCGAAGTCGGAAGCGGCAAATAACAACTTGGCCGCGAAGATGAACGAGTTAACAACAAAAACAGAAGCGGCAAATAACAACCTGGCCGCAGAGTTGAAAAAAATAAAGACCGAATTGACCACAGAAATGAAGGCAGCGAAGGAACAGTTGGCCGGCGTGAGGGATGACGTGACGGAGCTGGGCAGGCGGATGGGCCAAGTGGACGAGCGCGTCGAGGACCTGGCGAACCGCTTCAATGACCGAGAGGAAAAGGCTGACAATAATGCCAAGTCCCTGAACGCCATGGTTGAAGACGTCGAAGACCTCGCGAACCGCGTAAACAACCTGGAGGAAAAGGCCGACAGCAGCGTCAAGTCCCTGAACGCCATGGTGGAGGACGTCGTCGGCAGGAGACTGAAGGACTTGAAGGCCGACGCGCCGGGACGCGACACAACATCTGCGCGCGTCAAACCTCCCAAGTATGACAGCGCGTCAACGTTTGAAGTCTTCCACCGCCAGTTCGACACAGTGGCCAGGCACAACAGATGGTCACCGGAGGAGGAGGCCACACAGTTAATAGCCAGCCTCCAGGGACGGGCCGCGGAAATCCTAAACGCGGTGCAGACGACGGCGGCGCCCAAGAACATCTGGGAGGCCCTGGAGAATCGCTTCGGGAACCACCGCTTAGCCGCAGCATACCGCAGCCAGCTAAAGGCAAGGTCGCAGCAGCCGGGGGAGACGCTGCAGGAGTTCGCCATAGCGATCGAGCAGCTGGCCAGCAAGGCCTTGGTTGACCTTCCACTGGAGTTCGTATCCCGGGAAGCCGCCTACAATTTTGTCGACGGGGTACGGGACACGGAGATTCGTCAGTGCCTAATGCTCGGCGATTATAAAAACATCCACGAGGCGCTGACAGCGGCATTAAGGATGGAGGTGGCCAAGGTAACATCTATCCCGACGTCGAGAACGAGGAGTGTCCGCTACGCCGGAGACAGAAGACCAACTGAGGGACGCCGGCGAACACCTAGTGGCCTGTGTTGGGGGTGTGGACAGCCCGGACACCTGCGGAGAGACTGCCCACATCAGAAAGAGCAGCCGGAAAACGAGTAAGGGCCATCGTGGAGAGGGGCACGTCGGCGCCATTACCACCATCCCCTCGAGTGACAATCCGCGCCGTCAGCCGGCGGATGGATGACAACCTCATCGCGGACGGCTGGGTAAGAGGAAAGCCGTGCCGCGTGCTGGTGGACACCGGGGCGGCCGTGACCATCATCAGACCTGACGTGGCGAAGGGTTTGCCGACGAGGAAGCCGAGCCGACCATACGAGCTTGTGACAGCATCGGGCGACACCATGCCTGTGGAGAAGGAGGCCCTACTGGAGCTGAACTTGGGACGGAGTGCTGTGCGTCTATGGGTGTTCGTCGCGAAGGTGGCTGAGGAGGTGATTCTGGGACTGGATGCCCTCAGGAGCCACGAGGTGACGGTCGACGTCGGCAGGAAAGTCCTGAGGCTCAACGGAGAAGAGGTTATACTCCATCAACCAGAAGAGCGCCTTGGAATTGGCAGGGTCATCTTGAACGAAGACGTGGTTGTTCCCGCTAGGAGCCAGGTGATGGTGACGGCGCGACCGGAAGGCCAGACAGCAGGTGGGGTTCAGAGGCAGCAGGAGTACGACTTCACCTCGCAACATCGCAGAGGGAAGAGTCACGGTAACGCAGACTTTATGTCCCGAAGACCCTGTCCAAAAGAGTGCGGCCAATGCACAAGAGTCGAGGGGAAGGAGCGTGCCGCAGCAGTTCGAGTAGTCATGGCAGTGCCTGCAGATGGCTGGGATAGCGCAGGCCTGAGGAGGGAGCAGCTAGCGGACGCAGACTTGGGGCCACTCTTGAGGGATGTGGAGAACCTGGTGGACCACCTCTACGACATGCACGAGATTGGCTCGCCAGAACATCCACAAGGCGAGTGACCGCATGAAAACCCGAGACGACAGGCAAGCCAACAGCCAAGGGTTCCAGCAAGGTGACCTGGTCTGGTTGTACCGCCCGACCCGGACCAAGGGACGCTGCCCGAAGCTTCAGCAGTCATGGCAAGGACCGTACCGTGTGGTGAAGAGGATTAACGACGTGGTCTACCGCATCCAGAAGGTGCCCCGAGGAAAGATGTTGGAGGTACACCTGGATCGCCTGGCCCGCTACGAAGGCGCTGTTCGGGACGACCAGCCTTGAGGAGGGAGCAGTGTCACCCTGGCGGTAGAATCGCGAAGCTGATGACAAATGATGGCCGGTGGAGATTCGGAAAACTTCGGAACCAGTCGTTACCGGTAGCGACAAACAGTTGAGAGTTAGAGAAAATAAACAGTTTAAGGTTAGCTAGCAAACTGTAATGGTGACGAATGTATTTGCTAGGAAAATAAAGTGTAGTTTTTGTATTTGAAGCCTCGACTTTTGATTTTCACAAACCCACAAAGTCACAATATAGATGACTCAGTTAACCTTTTAAATAATAAAAAACTAGACATCAGATTCCCTTCAGATAAACAGATATAACTCATTGTCCTTTTTGGACCTAAAATTTATTCATGGATTAATGACAGAATAGTTTGGAATTTACAGAAAAATATATGTGCAGATAAGTATATCTTATCCATCAGTTTCAACACAAACATATTGCAACAAATGGTCAATCAATGGATTGGTAAACATGTCTTTAAATAAGCAAGAATATAAGAAAGAATACACCACATAGCTGAAATAATACTTTCAAAACAGAAATAGTTGAGAAAAAACTGTTCAAGAAGCAGAGAAAGCTCAAAGAAATAACTGCCCTAATCCAGGAAAAGGGTGGAAGATTTTATAAATTCCACAATTTGTAGAAGAATTTCCATTCTTGGAGCATATCGTAAACCAAGTACAACTTGAAAACATGCTGCAATAGATTACTTAGAATGCAAAAGAGCATATTGAAAAATAAAGAGAAAGATAAATACAAGAACAACCTTTTGAAATATCAGATGGAAATACTGAAATGAATGAACCATTATCACAATCATTTCACAGTCACAATCACAATGTCAGAAAAAAGTGAAGCTGCTAAAATCAATTCAGAATATATCTCCAACGCAATCTGAGGTAGACGAATTTGATTAACAATTCATTCATGAAGCTGAAAGTTCTTGACCTGAGGGTGGTCCAACTTCTGAGAAGGTTAGCAAAATGAATCACTGGAAGCAATCTTAGATCATATACCTGATGAAGCTAATAAGTGAATAGTTCATTTAATTTTATTTTTCTATAGTTATTATGCATATTATGCAATACATTGTGGACTGGCTTTACAAACATTTCTCATATACACAGGTGAAAAAACCACATGACTGTTGGTTTTAATACCCAAGCTACACCTGTTGCTCTCTATGAAAGAGGGAGTGGGATTGAAAAATGGAGGAGAGGTAAGAAATATTGTAGTCAGTACATTTGTTATATATCTATGCATCTTTTATATATTTACACATCTACTTTATGCACCAAAATTTTCAGGTACATGCCGCTGAAAGAACACCAGATATTGGTGGCCAAGAATATGGCACTGATGGTACACGATGGACACACATCGCATCTACAAACTTTACAGGAGGAGAAGCAAGCAAAACATTATTCGTAAAGCTGCTGGTCATACAGGGCACACAAAATGCTATGTTCTGGAAGAATCTCCAGCCAGCACACTTTGATTATTCATCAGTGAATCTATGTTGTGACTATTCATATTCATATTTATTGCAACTTAATACAGTGTTTGAACACAATTAAGCCATGTCATTTGTAATGCATACTCTCTCTTAAAAGTAAACGATTAGAAATAACAAAATAATGGAGAGATCAAATTAAATATGAAAGAAATGCACTGAAATGGAGGCACACATAGTGCTCAATGATAATTCCTGGATTTTGAACTTGGAAGAGTTAGAAGCATTCATAGTTGTTCTGTATGCTTGAGGAGCATACCGAGAAAAGATATCTGTCATTGAGAGATTTGGGGAATTTTGAATGTAGACCTCCTTTTTCAAACAATGGCAAGAAACAGAGTTCTAGAAACCATGCGGTTTCTTCGGTTTGACATCAAAGCTACATGTCAGAATTTAAGGAAACAGACAAGTTTTGTTCAGTCTGTGATATCTGGGCCAAATTCATTGACAACTACATTACGTGTTACAGGCCATCTGAATTCTTCACTGCAGATGAACAGCTGTTTCCATAGAAATGTCAATGCCTTTTCACTCAGTACATGAGCAGTAAGCCCGATAATTAAAGCATAAAATGCTAGTTGCTTACTGATGCTAAAGTGAGATATATTCTAAATGAGTTTCTATTCCTGGGAAAGGATGAAACTAGACCTGCAAACACCAGTCTCGGAGAGCATGCTATGCCTCATGAAACCTTATTTAGGAAAGGGATGAAATGTAACAACTTATAGTTTCTTCACCTCTGTCAATCTGGCAAGAGAACTACAGAAGAGAAGTACAAGCATTGTTGTTACTTTGAACAGAGCTAGACGGGAAGTGTCTTCATCTGTGAAAAAGGGTCAAGATATACTTCATTCAAGTATTATTTACAAATCTGATGGTGTTACACATCTTACCAAGGGAAGGTCAAGAAAAGCATGGTTATTCTTAGAACTATGCATTCCAGTGTGACTATAGATGACTCTTCCAGTAAAAAAAAAGCCCTGAAACAGTAAGCTTTTAGAAATGTGGTATGGATGTTATATACCAGATGCCTCACAAACAGTGTTAGAGCCAGGACGAGGTGTTGGCCCATTCATGTTTAATCCAACATTTTAGACCTAGCTATGATCAACACTCATACTTTGTATGATGCTAACTAGATCTACAATTATTAAATTATAGATGAGTCGTATTTATTACACATCCGCTTCTCTTACGTACCTATATTGAGAACATGTTTCGCGAACCATGGTTAGCACCATCAGCTCTAATGTGACTAAAGCTTGATCCAGTGGTGTAGATAGTTCTGGAGTTGCTGCTGCTATCTGTTGATTTTGTGATGAATTTAAATGTGAAGTTGTCTTCTGGTGGGATTTCGAAGTTCATTAGTTGGTTTTTATGTTTTTCTATATATATTTTCTCCCAGATGACGAGTTCACTATGTTTTTGTACATATTTTAGTAATTTGGTGCTATCTTCAATTTCAGCCAGCCAGCAAGAATATAAAAAGGAATACCATCAAATCTTAAAAACTGCAATTAAAAATCGATATGGAAAAAGCCTTGTAGATAAAAAAAAGAAAATCATTCAAACTTCAAAAAATATTAAAACAGATCACCGGTCTTTCACCAATGAAACAAGATATTAGATTTGCTAAATTTACTTACCACCCCTGGGCCACAAAAAAGTTCCAAAAAATATTCAAGAAATATAATATAACATTGGCACCACAAAACAATTATAACATTAAAATCCTACTTAACAATAACAATACTGATAAGATAAAACCAGAAGAAAAATCAGGCATTTACAAGATTAAGTGTAAAGACTGTGAAAAAAATTTACTTAGGGAGGACAAAAAGTAACATAGGCACTAGGAAGAACATGTTTTAGGCACCTAAGATACAAAAATATTGATAATTCCGCAATAGCAGCTCATTTCTGGTCTGAAAATTATGAAATTAAAGATAGCACCAAATTTCTAAAATACATACAGAAACATAGTGAACTCATCATCTGGGAGAAAATATACATAGAAAAGCATAAAAGCTAATGAACTTCGAAATCCAGATAGAAGACAACCCCACATTTAAATTCATCACAAAGTCAACAGATGGCAGCAACAACTCCAGAACTACCCACAGCACTGGATCAAGCTTTTTCGCATTAGAACCAATGATGCAAATGATGATTTGTGAAATATGTCCTCAGTATAGGTATGTAAGTGAAGCTGATGTGTAATAAATATGACTCATCTATAATTTAATAATTGTTTCGCTTCACTGTGGTGTTCCAATACAGTTATATTTTGATAGATCTGCAATGTCTAGATGGTCTTTCATAATGAAAATTGTGGAAAAATTGGCTATGCCATATAGGAATTCACCTCGACTACGGTCACCATCACTTGTGGCTGATGATGGGAATGAGGGAACATCTAAGCCTGCTAAATGCAAGACATGCCAAATAGGGTTATGCAAAGAAAACAAAACAAAAGACAGTTGTTCAGTATGCAAAAATTTGTGTATGATTCATGTATAAGCAAAAATTCTGCAAAAAGTGTTAATATCTCCAAGAATGCTTCAATGTAACAGCTTTTTTGTATGCATAGATAAAACCTGTATTTGTATAATCTACCTATATGCTTTTCATACAAGTAATGTGATTCTAGTAGCACAGAACAGAACTAACTCCTACAATAAAACCATTTCCATTTTTCAAGAAAATATGCATATACACCTGATATAAAACTAAATGACATTTTTGTACTTAGTGTAATTGCTCCAGCAAGAACTGGTAGAAAGAGTAATAAGGGGAGTGCTGTAATACCACATCAGAACGATTAAATCAAAATGAAATCACATCAGCCTGAGTCAATAACTGATACCAAGCAGAAACCAAGTGTATACTATGTAAACTTATTCTTGAAGCTAAATGTGGATTGAACCTGGCTTGCTGCTCAGAAGTAAAATTGTCCCCTCCCCTCTCTTCCATCACAGTATGGTAGAAGGTAATAAGCAAGAAATTTTATAGTTTTCAGTGATAAAAATGCATTAAAATATAGTAGTGGTCAATTACGAGCTAACGGGCATTTTAGGGAGGAGTTGAAACTCAGGCATTCTAGTGTTAATATTACAATGGAATTTGAATAGTACATGATTTATTCTCCTCATCTCGTTATAGCTAGAAATTATTTCACAGACTATTGTGAAATTGTGAAAAGATATATTCACAGACTATTCACAGACAGATTGACACACACTGTCAACTAGTGTCCATTGTCACAAGCATTTATTTCAAGATCCAAAGAACTATCAAGATTGGTGCTACTCAGTTCTTGAGACCTCTTTGAATTCAGTAGTGGATACTAGCTGATATACTGGGCAGTATCCTGTGAAACATATTCTTATTAAAACTAGGTAAGCAGAGGAAACATAGACCTCTAGTTGCAACTCAATTGTAATGTTAGGATTCTTAATAGATTTGATGTGTGAAAGCTTCCATGAAATTTAAATTTTAGGATATAAATATTGTTGTAGAATCACAGAATGCAATCTATACATCTGAAGGGTACATCATTCAATAGCTAGCATCTTAGTTAAAAACATATGCCATATACTAAGCTCATGACTGTTGTATGTGATTGGAATGAGTTGTATTCCTGATATTGTATGAAAATATAAGAAATATAATATATAAAAGAAATAAATATATTAAGAAATAAACTAAGCTAGTACATTATACAGTACAATTTCTTAAGCAACAATGTATCAGAAGTATACCTTGTAATGCTGCAGGAAAAGTTTTCTGAAAAAGACGCATAACTTAGAAACTGTAAACTTTAAGTACATATAGCAAGTGCATGGTTTCTACAGTTCCATCCTCTTTTTTCTTGGTGCTAATGAGATTGTGCATATAATTCTTCACTATGACATTAGTACATTAACATTTTATTGGTACCTATAGTTCAATTGCACAACAGGTGCAAAGTTTCCACTAATGAAACGAAAGAAAATACTCTGAAATTTATTGCATAATCACCTCTGAATTATTTAAGAATAGAGGATGTAACTTTGGTAACTATGATTTAAAGACAAGTGTGGGAGTCATATACTTTCCAGCAGATAATGTAAGTTCTCTCTTAAGGAAAAATAACTTGAACACTCACAAATGCAGCAGAGAAAATTAGGATAGGTACATAAAAGCAAAAAGGAGATACTATAATGATGATTCTGGCTACAACACAGAGCACAATTAAGACAGGGATCAGTTAACCAACCATACACCAACTCTCATACAACACTTAGAAAAATTTAACAAGGGATCACATGAAAAGAAGTTCTCCTCTGACTTACATACTAGACCAAACTGGTGAGGGTGCCTTTGACTGACAAGGTAGATCTCCCCTGAAAATTAAGTTGTACCATGTCACTCACTTTTATAAAAAGTACTCTTATTTATAACTTGAGACAAGGCTCTATCCAATTACAAAATAATTTTACACTTGTTACAGCGTACGGCTTTAGAAGGCATATGAGCTGAAACAATGCATGCACACTGCGGCTGCCCTGTTGCCATCTGATGTGCCAGAGAGTGGAAGATAGGGAGAGGGAATGAGGGAAGTACATTTGCTGTCTGAAAAATTGTCAGAACATAAACTTATACAGCAAAGGATCATTACAATAACATTATAAACTGTAACTTTCAATATTAACATGCTTATTTGCCGAAAATATGTGTTATGGACTGATCTTGAACCAAACCTCAAAGAATATGTGCACGCTCCTGGACTGCAGTGATCTGTTGTCAGTTAATTTATGAACTAAATATATGCATTTCCTAATGATACGTCATAATGTCGTACTCAGTACTGCACAATGAAAAGGAATAACATATGGGCAAGATTGAAATTTGAAGCATATCATAAGCATAAACATGGTGACACATCATAGAAAAATGGCCTTTGTACAGACTGCCTAAAAGCGTCTTACTACATGTACCAAGGGATATTACAATGTTGAATTTCCAATGGTAATTTTGGGCGCATGAAACAGAGAAATCTCTGTTGCTTACGCTTGTGCTGCACATTCCAAACTAGGCAACCTGCACACCTATGATAGGACTCTAGGCAAGCCCTCCCTAGCTCTTTCTCATATGCCTTCTATTACTGTATGCCTTAT